>CAEFZX010024430.1:0-11096 GCA_903066825.1 Alfaro cultratus
ACCTTCTTGGGTGTTTCCCACTTTGATCTCGGGGGTTCCAGTCCATATTCTGCACAGATGTTTCTGTACACTATGCCGGCCACTTGGTTGTGTCTTTCCATGTACTCTTTCCCTGCCAGTATCTTGCACCCTGTTGTTATGTGCTGGACTGTCTCAGGAGCCTCCTTGCACAACCTACACCTTGGATCTTGTCTGGTGTGGTAGATCTGGGCCTCAATTGCTCTGGTGATTAGTGCATATATATATATATATATATATATATATATATATATATATATATATATATAGAGAGAGAGAGAGAGAGAGAGAGAGAGAGAGAGAGAAACAATTTAGTTTTCTTTAAAGAGTGAAGAATTATTTTTATATGTTTACTACCTAAGTTCTTTTTCAATGTATCCAGTAAACCAATCAATTCCTTAATATTTTTCAAACTCTCCTCATAGTTTCTGTCTTTATCATATATTTGACATTTTAATATATATTTTTCTATTGTTTCTTGTTTTTCAAAGTGGTTGCATTTACCACTTTTGGATTTTAAAAAGTGTATAATTAAGTCCTGCATGTCCAAATATTAATCTTACTATTTATTTTTCCTCCATCTTTTGAATTATATAAAACCATCTTCCTTTTCTTTCTTCATCTCACCTATTTGCCATTCTTCTATCAGTTTTTGTTTGATCATGCTCTTTCCCTCAGATTTACTTGTTTTTACTGTAAAACAGGTAGGAGTTTCATCTCACTTCCTTTAGCTCCAACATGTTATGTTACTGATAAACTCATATTAGTATTCTATAAAATGTATGTAATATTGCTAATAAAATGTCTGTCAAACTATCTGAATGCTTGTATTTTAAACTTAATGATGTAGAGCTTGAGTCTGAACAAATAATGTTTTTAATGGTTTTATGTTCTCTACCCATTTTATAGCTAATAATATTGCCAACATTTCTCTTATATGCACTGATAATCTGCTTATTCATATTCCTATTTTTAAGTTCAACTCTAGTACCACAAATGCTATTCCTATTTTTTCCCCGTTATTTCTTAAGCATCTGTATAGATTTTAATATTTTTATAATAACTGTTTAGATACAATTGTAATGTATGATTATGACGCAAGATTTATTTTTTCTTTCTCCACTACATATCTACTATTGTTTCTAGTAAAATCCAGGGGGTATAACTGATATTGGTGTTGTTTTACTGATTTCTATTCATTTTAAATTATTTTCTTTTTTTTGTTTGTTTGTTTTTAAGGTTTTATTTGATAGTAAATTGACAGAAAAATGGGTAATGAGAGAGGGGGAAGACATGCAGCAAAGGTCACCAGGCCGGGAATCGAACCTGCGACAGCCGCGTCAAGGACTAAGGCCTCCATATATGGGTTATGCTTAACCCCTCCACCACCACAGCACACCCAAATTATTTTCTTTTTAATTATACATCAAAAACTAACCTTTCCATCACAAAAAAGGCGATTAAATAAATTGCAAACACGCATGCAATAACATCCTAAAAGAAGAAAATGTGATGTGCGAAACAGTAGGGTTTTGCTGTCATTTATTTCCATCCATAGCCAAACTGACAAACCAGTTCCTGAATCAGTCACTGAAACAGTCAAGACCCGAGGCTTCGAACGTCACAAGCCTCAAGAAACGCTTCATAAAAATCCTCCTGGATTATTAGACACGGTCCAAAGCCTCTCTAATTTTAGTTTTATCACTGGTGACTATACGTTTAGTAATTATTCTCATAATAGTTATTTTAAAATGCCAAATATAATCTGGACAAAATAATAAGCAATAAAATAGGATACACAAATTTATTTGATGTAATATGCTTTCTGTGTGAAGGACAGCTCTACTGAGTAAAGATTCTGGTTGTAATTCCTCGACTGGCGACAGTCCGCTCCACCCCTCCAAGTCTGAGCCTCATACCTGTCCGCCTTCTAACTCTACCTCCTCCCTGCTCCCTCCACAGCTTCCTACCCGGATCTTTGATTTCAGTGCTACACCTTCCCAGACCAACGCCCCCACAGAGACCCAGTCACTCTTCTTCTCCCCTGGCGGATCATCTTCATCACACCTGTAAGAGCTCCATCCACTATTCTCGTTCATAACCAGCTGAGTTGTTCTTCACCTCATCTTCCTTGTCTTCAATGTTCCCGGTTCCTGGACAAAGAAGCACATTCTTTACTATTTTGTACAATGAACTTTAACTGATTTTCTCTGTCTCCTGAATGTGACAGAGATGTTAAAGGAAGCTTGACTTAGCGTCCTGTACAGCACTTTGATTTTTTTTATGAAAACAATCCTTCCTTTCTGCCATTGTCTTCCAGCTTGCATGCATTCATGTCTGAGTTAACGTACTGATTTGTTGAGTCAGGTGATTTTATTATTAAAAGTATTAACTAAGGAGACATGGTGCTGAAGTTCTAGTGGTAATAACAGCATGCAAATCATAAAGCTTGCTTTAAGAAAAAGTAAAATATATGATACAGGCATGTAACTCATAGAATCACATTTTAAAGTACAAACACAGATTTTGTGAGTGTAAAAAGGTTAGATTACCATAGGGGTCCCCAACGTCGGTCCTTGAGGGCCGGTTGCATCCTGCATGTTTTAGTCTCTCCCTGGTTTAACGCACCTGGATCAAATGATGGCTCATTAGAGGCCTAAGAAGAACATCGACCTGCTGAAAAGGTTGTTGGTACCAGGGGAGAACTAAAACGTGCAGGATGCCGGCCCTCGAGGACCCACTTTGGGGACCCCTGGATTACCCTGAGGAATCCCCATAACCGCCTGTGCTTGTTTTTTTTTCAGAGTTGAAACTGTGACTCGGCTCATCGGCAAACATGTAAGACAAGGTTGAGCAGAGGCAAAGCAGCAAAGTGCTGCTGAATATATCTGTGGTCAAAAGCTTCTTTTCAGCTGATTAGCTCTTTTATTGTCACTGATATCATGCATCACTGCCACCTGTAATCAGTGTCTTCATCAGTCTTTCAGACATCTCTGGTATATTTTCTCTCAAACATGTTTGACTTCAGAGGAACAAAACAATCTTTTGATCCTACAACAAGGGAGTGTGATCCTGAAATGAATCTTTCATTATGCTTATATGCTGAGGGACAAACTCTAAGTCAAATTTTTACAGGGCTGACTATATCTCTGCAATTTTTAATAAAATATTACAACAGTGGGAAAATTACAGTGCACATTTATTCTGATTAAATTCACCAAAAGAAAAATATACCATGGAAGTGTTGTGCAAATGGCAAAATACTGATGGTGGTTATTTCAAGAGAACGATTAGCAGAGTGCAGCAGTTAAACAGGTTCAGATGGTTGGCAGATGCAGGATGTAAAGTCCCTACTGCATCTCCCAGTGTGCAAGCAAAGATATTCTCCTGGAGGCAAGTGTCAGATCCTCAGTGCTGAGCTCAGATTTAAAGTAAAAGTTGTGTCATGTCATGTCATGTCTTGGCTTTGCTTTGCCGTCTTGACAACATCAATCATTGACCAGACCTGAAGATGTAAAGACAACAGATTAGCCCACTGTAGTTTTTAGCCTAGCTCATCTGGTCTGTGCCAAATCACTGACTCCCTTTTTTCTGAGATGATGCCAAACACCCTATGGAGGTCGTTCTCTCTCCCCTGTCATCTGTCAGTGGCTTCTTCACCTCCGCCTTCAAATCTGACCACTTCTTCACCTCAGCCATAGTCGTCTCTGTGCCACTGACTGAATTGACAACTTAACCTATTGCCACTTCCTGTAGTTTGTCACGCCACTACTGTGGCTGCAAGATGGGACGATTCTCCACCTCCCTCACCCTCAGATCTATTTATGCTTTGCTGAAATTGCTTTTCTGCTTCTCTCTAACTCCATTCTGTTGATGTTTGGTGTCTCATTAACTGCCAAATCATCCTTCTCTTCTGAAGTAGTCCTTCTCTCTTTGCTGCTAAGCTTTTAGTAAATCAGTTACTTTCACTTTGTTTCTGTTTGCTCTAGAATCAGTTGTTTTCATATCTGCACACTGTTGGTTCTCTGGATACCTGCTGTTTGGATCTTATTTGGCCCAACAATCTCCTCAACTCCCAGGGTGCCCAAGTCCAGTACTTCAGAGCTATAACTATAACTTTGAGATGCATCCCTTCTCTAACACACCTGGATGAGGTGAATGACTCGTTGCCAGGCCTCTGCAGAGCTGAATGAGTGCTAGTGAGGGTCTTCAGCCATTTGATTCAAGTGTGTTGGAGCAGGGATGTAGGGTGGTAGCTGTCGAGGACTGGACTTGACACTGTTTGCCTTCTGCCCTCAACAACATCATCAGCTTCAGGTCAGTCAACTACACACATCCAGAATGCAGAACAGCATTTTCAGTCTGTTGTATTGACTGGCTGTCTGTGTTACAGTATATCTGCTAAATCAAATAAGATTTGCAATTATCCTAAGCAAACCTTTGCTAACTCACCCCTGATCTTTGCTAAGCATCACTTCCTCCCTGAAGATGATTGGAGCTGATGGGAGATTTAACTAAACAATGAAGAAGCAAAAGAGTTGAGACTTCAGCTGAGGTTCACAATAAAGCAGGACAACAACCAAACTTCCTTAATGGAAAGGTGCCAATCAAAATGGGAACATGTTCAGGTGTATGAGAACTAACACAAGGTACTTCATACTGTCATTGTTGATGCAGCATAAGCTACAATTAAGTCTGTGCACCAACATGAAAACTAGTGCTGATAATAGACCAAATATTGAATCAGATCAACCTAGAGCTGTGACTAATCACAATTAATCACTATGCTCAACTTTGTAAACTTGAAATGTAAAAAGTGTACAGTTTCAAAAAAATGTCTGAGAAAATGTTTTGTCTCAAATTGACCATGTTGGTGTCAACGTTTTCATATACAAGAATGTTTACATAAATCTTTTAATTTCAAATGCTAATTTAGAAATATTAATTCTGTTTGTGCTTCACTGCAACAAGAAAGCTATCTTGGTTTTATCCAGACATCCATCTTGGTGTCTTTAAAGTGAAATTAGCTGCTGAGTTCACCAGTCTGACTCTTCTTGCTCATCTTTTCACTCACAATTGCGATTCTGCATTGCTGAGCGCAGCATAAGACCTGCTGTGTGAACGAGGTAACCCTCTGCACGAGAGCGTATCTAATGCTACTAATGTGGATTATGACATTAATGTGTTAAGCTATATAGAATAATCCTATGAGTTAATACATTGACAGCTCAAATGAAAAGCCTTTTTTTTTTTTGCCTTTACAGCTGATACTGAGTTAGACAAATATGCAACAAATTACAAGTTGAATGTTTTGATTAAAGTTTGGTAACAAAATTAGATTTGAATATAAAATTGTCAAGAGTGGTGTGTGGAAGTGGCGAGGAAGACGCTTGCAGATCCAGTAGAAGTGAAATGAGGGTGTTTAATGAGAACAATCCAAACATACACAGTCCAAACAGAATCCCAAAGGTCCAAAAACCTGCCAGCACAGTTGAGCGGAAACTTGGGCTCAGCACTGGTAGCAACAGGCAACACGAACGGACAAGGAGACAACTTAGACAGAATAGACGCTAGACAAGACAAGGACCCGACAGAGACGCAGAGACACTAAATACACGAGAAGTAATCAGGGAACGAGAGACACCTGGAAACAATGAAGGGGAGAAACAGGACAACACTGAGACTGAGTCACAGAAACTCGAAAATAAACAGAGAGAGAAAACTCAAATCATGACAAAAATAAAGGCTGAGTTTATATTGTTTGTCAGGGAATAGAAAGAACTACAACTGCATTCCTCTAAAATCTTCCATCTTCTGCTTGCTGTTCCTCCTTTCACATGTCACTGCACTCTTTTGCCAACCTATGAAAATCAACAAATGAATATTTCAGAATTGTGCTGAAGCTCTAAGGACGTGATGATTAGCTCATCTTGCATAATTCCTTGTTGCTGCGGCTCAGAGGAATTCCAACAAACAGGAAACTGCTGCTGTTTGTTGGCAGCAGTTTATATGTTTACATGTTGGTACTTATATTGGTACCAACATACAGTATATGCTCATTTAAAAGCTTACTGTATTTCGACCATGTTAAAATGTTACATCTGTGGCTTCCTCCTGAGCTGGAGGTGAATTATTTTCTTTGTTTTACTTTTAAAGTGCCGACTTTCAGTCTGAAATATTTGATAGGAGATTTATTTCTGGGGAATGTTATAATCTGTTGTGCCTTTGTGCTGCCTCTGAGGTGAAACACATTTTAGAAATATTATTCCATGTTTTCAAAAACCTGAAGGGTGATGATGTTTTGAATTTTTCATGAAGATGTTAAGCTAAAATAATTCTTAGGGTGCCTGTAATATTCCCACCTCTGCTCCTTGTGCTTTCTGAAGCAGTAGCTTGAATAATGCAGTCTCAAATCCCAGAACATCCCACATACTAATGTCTGCTGGCAGAAGTTTGAAGCAGAAAACAGAGAAGCTCATGGTTTCACACTGAGGATGCAGAAAACGTAAACAAGGCAAGAAGTGGGAGAAGGTGCGGGGAAAATGGGAATAAATGAAAAGAGGAAGAATTAAATGAAGGTTCACTAGCAGGACCACACCACAAAGATATAGGTGTAAGGATTTGTTGATGAAGGGGAAAAGGGAGGAATGATGAGGGGATGAAGGGATGAATTATTTGGATTTGGTTATCTGGGGAGAGTAATGGAGGGCTTGGGAGGTCAAGACTGTGCATGGGGGTTTGGTCTTTGGGAAACGGTTCCTCTTATTTTCCCGAGCCTGCACGGGACCCCCAAAAGAGTCTGATTTCAATTGAACAGAGGAGAGAATGAGCTTGTAATAAATCGCTGAGGTTGTTGCGGATCCATGAACGGTACGCCTGGGATGACTGGCGACCTAAAACTTGAATCGTCTGATCGGAGATAGCCTGACTGGATGATGAAGAGGCAGCTCCTATGTGAAAGAGACGGGTGGAATAATGTTCGAGAGAGATGCCTGATCTTAACAGTACTAGACTGTGACGGCTGGAGAACCAGACTCAAGTGGCTGGATTTCAGGATTCTGAGTTGAGGTGTGGACCTTGAGATGCAACACTTGCTGAAATTCTGGTCTGAACATAAAGATTGGCTCATATGGGTTATGCATTTGTGTAGAATTGAATGTCTATAGGATGAATGAGAAAGTCATTGTAGAAGAAAAATATGCTCTTGCATGAGCGATCGAGGATGAGTGAGCCTTGAACAGAAGGGGTGCTGGCTGTTTTTTGATGAAATATTAGAAATATAGGATTTCTCTGAGGAATGGTACGAATTGCATAGTTTAGATAGCCAAGAAACGTAAGCAACTGTTATTTGAAACATCTGTCAGTGGGTAAAATTGAGAGGAGCAAATGATTTGATTGATCTTTCAGGGCTACATGAAGATTGAAAGTGAGGTCAACTGTGAAGTAAAAGCTCCTTTCTGAAACATGTTGGTAAAGGCCAGAAATCTGGGTGAATGAGGAAGACTTTGAATGCGCAGGTGATGTCTGCTTAAGAGAGCCCAGCGTCTTGGCCTGCTAAGCGAATGACTTTAATGGTCTTATCAAATCCTTCTTTCACTTCTTTGGCTAGAAGTAAGCCAACGGTGCCAGGACCTGAAGGAGTAGACTGAAGATAGAGACACTGATAGGTGGAATTTGGAATATCTATGCCCAGGTGAAGACCATGAATCAACCCGTCAATGAGAAAGTTAAACTCTCTATTGGGATGATGTTTAAGGGCAGGAACGAAAGCATTCACCTTGATTTAGAGTGAAGATACCCTTTTAGTCAATTTGCCGTGGAAGTAGGATTGTGGGGACAGAAACTCCTTGCAAATTAGCAGGCATGCAGCAATTTGCGGCTGGAGACTGAACTGCCAAGATCGTGATTGTGAAATTATTGCAGATCACCCTGTCCCCAGAACCAGAACCAAACGAGGAGAAGCAGCATTCAGCATCTATGCACCACAAATTTGGAACAAACTTCCAGAAAACTGTAAAACAGCTGAAACACTGAGATCCTTTAAATCTTGACTAAAAACCCACCTGTTTAGGATTTATTTGAAATGTAATCAATTACAAATTTAATGGTGGAACTTGACTTAATGTCATGTTTGATTGTTGATTCTATGTTGTATGACTTTGTGTTTTTGTTTGTTATGATGTAAAGCACTTTGAAATGCCTTGCTGCTGAAATGTGCTATACAAATAAANTTGATTGATTGATTGATTGATTGATTGATTGATTGATTGATTGATTGATTGATTGATTGATTGATTGATTGATTGATGGGTACAGGATGGCTCAGCCCTATTTGTCGACACCCTCAGAAATTGGTGATAAGAGGGTTGATGTCTGGGTTTTGGGTTGATATAAAGGGGGGGCAGTGGGAGACTGCCAAACGGAGGCTGAAGAAGTGCAAGATGAGGAACGAGGATGAAGATGGAGAGTAATTATATGAGCAGTGGCTGGATGAGATGTAGCAACACAGAGACTGAGAAAGAGATGTGCGGGCAGCAAAATGAGGCAGTACAATTCGGGTTAAGGGAAAGAAGGATGTTGAATTGATGAGGGCTGGACTGAAAGAAATGAGGTGGCATTATTGACATTAGGAAAACATTTGTGGACGGGGAGTGAAGGGAAAAGGATAGATCGGAAAGAAATGGAGTAGGAAGTCTTGGCTGAACTGGATTTATGAGCTTTGCAAGAAGCATGAGCCAACTGGACATGATAGGTAGAAGGAAGATTAGAAGAAGGGATGGTGGGATGAAGGAATGAGGGATGAGGGATGGAATGATGGTACAAATAAGAGCTGGGAAGCTCAAACAGAGAGGATGCAGGCAGAGAGTATATTACAACCTGGCTCCTATGAGGGGAGTTATCGGTGCGAGTGGAGGCTGAAATGACATCACCAGAGATCCTGGACGAGGAAGTAAACACTGAGAAGGAAGCGGAAGCCTGAGATGTTTGGACTTCTGTGGTGATGTTGTTTGTTGAGCCTATGAGGAGGAATGCTGAGATGTGAACATGTTGGTGTTGATCCAGGAGGAGCCTGACACTCCGATGGAGGTCTATGAGCCGCATCGGAATGACGTCACTGGAGAGGATGGAGGAGGAAGCAGATGCTGAGGAAAAGCTAGAAGCCCGGGATGTTCGGATGACGGCGATGCTGTTTGATGAAGTACGGAAAATGAAAGGAGTTGGAAGAAACTTGTTGTCTTAGTGGCTGAATGAGATTCCTTTCTCATGTAAAGAGCGTTTAAGACGAGCGACGACCCGGGACTTGACGCCTTGACAAGTTGAGACGCCTGTGGTGGAGCGCTGGGACGTGGATGTATTGGTATTGCTTGGCTGAGTAACTCGGAAGGCGGTGATGGAAACAAGCCTGATGTCTGACGCCTCTAAGTGATTTATGGCCACTGGACTGGAATGTTGTTGGAGGTGAAGGATGAACCTCGGATAGATGTTTAACTGACGGTAATGTGGTGCGAGACAGAACTCAAGTATCAAAGACACAGAGCAGGCGTTTGCGAATTCGAGCTTGTCTCGTTACTGGAAGAGGAGAATGTTCAGGTATTGAAGGTCATTGTCTGAATCAGAGGGTAGAGCTGAATAGTCACGTCACATTCTGTGGCGAGTTGAATTTGTAGATTTGTAATCGTAGCAAGAGTCACGAGTCTGACAGTTGATGAAATGTAACAAACTGAGATGAGTGGTTGAGTAGAGTACAAATAGAGGTGTGGTTTGGGCGTGGCCCTGCTCCTGAACTTAGGTTAACACATTAACGTCATTAAATAGAGAGGTGGAAAACAGGAGAAAACATTCAGGCGAAATGAGGGAGGAAGGAGAGAAAGAGGGTTAGGGTAAAATGGAGAAGCTGTAGCCATCGCTCTGAAAAAGCTGACTGAAAAGCAATTTCATTTTTCTCACAAGCTAAATTTCCAGTCAGGAAAAGTGGCAGTGAAGAAAAATCTGAGCACATATGTAGTCTGTTAGAAGATGCATGATCTTCACAAGGTTCTGCAAGCAAGAGAGGAGACAAGGTGTCATTTCAACTCGAATGCACTAAAGATGAAGTATTTCAATTGCAGGGAAATGAATCTGAATGCAGCTAATGAGACAAGCAGATTTGGCTGGGCTGTCATTCTGATAAACAAACTGCGTAATATTTCATAATATTTCCATCTGGGTTTCAATGCTGAGTCAAATCACGAACTGTATGATGGCTGCAGCAGATTAATAAAAGATCAGTTTTTCCACTGGCCACTTCCTCCTTTGAAACAACTGGGACATAAACCCAATCAGATAATCGCAGTACAATAAATAATACAATAACATGTATAAACTACACAGAAAAATTTAAGTTCTAAGTAGTTCATAGTAAACATAAAAGTCTGATGTCTTGTGACGAAGGAGCAGAAACCTTGGAAAGACGACCCACGAGTCTGGGGACGGGCTGTGAGACTGGAGGAACGGGACCTTTTTGCTTGGCCAGAATTACAATAATTAAAAGTTAGTGCAGCCAAAGTTTGACCTGTCTACTAACTTACTCTGTGGTTTACATTGGACCAATTTTATGTCTGTTCTTTGTAATTAATTTCAGCTTTCACAGGTGGGTGTAAATACACTGGGAACGTAATCAGGGAAAACAAGGGACAGCTGGTAACAATAAAGGGTTAACTAAAAGATACAGAAAACCAAACCCTTACACAAAACAGGATATCAAAAAAATGACAAAAACCAGAAAGGCTTCCTAGCCTCTGGAGGATTTTAATTTCATCATTAAACTTCTGAGTCTTAATCAAGGCTGTACTTTCTGAGAATCCTCAAGAAGAACCGTCTCCCCTCAGACCTGCTGCAGGCCTTCTATCACTGCTCCATAGAGAGTGTGCTCACGTACGGTCTGTGTTCCTGGTACGGCAGCAGCACATCCTCGGACAGGAAGGCGCTCCAGAGGGTCGTCAGGCCAGCAGAGAGAACCATAGGCTGCCTCCTCCCCACCATGGAACAGATTTACACTTCCAGGCTCCGCAAGAAAGCTATGGACATTTTAAATGACT
>CAEFZX010024433.1:0-53989 GCA_903066825.1 Alfaro cultratus
TGCTTTCTCGTGCTATCTAGAAACAACCAATCAGAGCCAGGAGGCGGGTCTTAGCGCCGTCATTCTCGCTCCATCCCCCCACTCCCGCTCAACCTTGCTTGCTCTCTACCATGCTTCAGATAGCAAAGCCTGTAATAAATGCGTAGGCTAGTTGGCATGGCCGCTGATAACGGTGGATATACGGTTTTCCTGTAATGGTAAGTTGGTTCTTTACCATTAGCACATTTAGCAGCCAATACATGAGAGGATTAACAACAGTGCTAAGACATTCCTGGCCGGGAGTTGTGCATATTTTCAGACGGCTAGTAGCTCTAAGCTACTAGCTCAGGGATAAGATCGATCTTTTCACAAGTTATCTGTCTCATAACATACAGACACGACACTGACAGTTTCATGTTTTTTATAAAAGTTACATAGCCTACTGCATATTTAACTAGCTTGCGTCTCACAAGCTAAAAATTTATACTAATTTATGAAGAAAAACTATTTCGACGCTATGAAGCTTACCGGTCTCGTTCTGTTCCCATGTAGCTGCTTGTGTCAGGAGCGCGCAGAGCAACCAGACGCGGATCTGACCATTTTCACGACAGATTATTTCAAACAGTTGAAATATTTTGTTCTCCCCAGATGACGTTGGCAAATAAAGAGCAAATGTTCCCAAATCTACAGGATTTGTCCTCCATGACGAGAGGAATAAACACAGTTAAAGACTTACTGGTAAATTCATTTGTTCCCATCTTATGGAGGGACACCTATTACCTCAAGCAGCTAGAGCACTGTTCCTCCCCATCCCTAAACTTCAGTAAATAAAGACAAAATGTTTTCCAGTTCTCAAGGACATTTGTGTGGAACGATTGATCGACCTAAATTTCAAGATGATTGGTTAATCTCTGTCCCATGGTTCAAAGAAGAATTTTTTTCTTCTTTGAAAAGAGAGGAACAATGTTCTCATACTTCAAATAATAAAGAAATATTTTGTAGTATGTAATATAAATGCTAGAACTTATTATTTGTGGCCTAAAAATGACATTAAGTATCAAAAGTGAGCAATTAGAAATATCTTTTATCTAGTAATTCTAGTATTTCAGTAATTTTTCATATCCTGATATCTAGCTTACATCGTTTTATGTCAGCAATAAAGAAATACAAGTACACACAATTTGTTGGATGACAGTGTTTGGTGACTGATAAATAATGAGGCTAAAGAAAACATGACAAGAAACTACAGGCATCCTGCAATTCTAAAACATCGCAGAAAATTTACGTTATCATTCACAACGTCTCCTTCCGTTTACCGATTGACCCATGTAGAAAGAAAGATACCAGAGGGAATCCAAGTGAAAGGGAGAAGGCCCAGATTCTGCAGCAATCTAAAGCTTATTTGAGCGGAATTGCACAGGAAGGCAATGGCCAGGCTAGCTCAAGCAGTTTTGGAAAATAAACTTTTGGTTGGATGTTTTACAAACTGCTTTGTTATTATTAAAAATCACATTTCATATATAATATCACATTTCATGTGATATAGTCATGTGATATGACTATATATCACATCAGATAATTTTTTTTTGTAGAAAAGCAAAAGGAAAAATCATCTATTTGATATAGTCATATCACATATTCATGTGATATGACTATATCACATGAAATCTCATTAGTTTTTAAAAAAAAAACAACAACAAAGAAATTCATATAGTCCAGTGAGTTTGTTTTTTGTTGTGAATTGGCGCTATACAAATAAACTAAACCAAATTTAAATGCTCTAAATTTGAGCTTGCGCTTTATTTGGATGACAAGCCTGACAATTTGTGACACTCTGGTCGCAAAATGAGAGGAGAGTTTAAACCCAAAAGCCACACTCTGGAGTTATTTACTTTCAGAGTCACAAAAATGTCAGGATAGCTGTTAGAGCTTTGCTGTGAACTTGAACACACTCTGCAGTCCTGCCCTTAAGAAGAACATCTTTTCCATCATTCTATCAACTTCCACTCTGCTTTACACATGCAAAGGAGTATCTATCTCTGCTGCTTTAAGAGTTTCCATGGAGGCACATGCCAGCCACATGTTAGAAGCTGCCTTGGAGCAAATGGATGACATTATAGCTGGTAAGAGTCTCTGTTTCATCATCAAAGTCTCAAGAGACTGCCCAGTTTTTAATGTTAGGCTTTAAGACCGCCAGCAGCCAACAGAGTTTGCTTTTGACCACTTTACATGTGTATTTAATGACAAATCCTTCCTTAGCATGGTAAGAAAGGATTGTTTTATGTTTCCTGCTCATTCACACTGTATATAATTGACCTTGTTTCTCTCAGTAATTTAACTCAAGCTTCTGTTGTTTCTTGTGCAATTCTCACAGAACAACGTGAGCTTTAACATACTTCTAACATTTTACGTCTATTCTTTTCTAACATTGGTGATACATTTTGCTTCCGGCTCATGCTGCAACAACAGCAGTGTTGTAGCATGGAGTCATGACTCTTAAGATCTATAATCAGAGGTGACAACCTAGTCATTATCACATTTAGCGACAACTTAAAGGACAGAAAAAACCTAATAATTAAACAAAGCAACCAATACTTTTAGCATCAAATGCCTAAATGTTAACATTACTTGTTTCTCCAGATTCTCATTTCATGTAATGATTACATTACTCTACCTTTTGCTTTAGCTTGAGAAGGAACTACATGAAAAGTAATTTTTTTTCTAATTTGTGGATTTGAAAAGCCACAGCTAAAGTTTGATACTATTTACATTCTACATGCAGCAGCGGGTCATTATACTACCCACAAGGGGGCATCCCTGAAAATCCTTTTCCTCTCCCTGCAAGTCATGCTTTTTTTGTTTTTAGTCAACTCAGAACAGCTACAAAAATGCATAAAGGTAGAAATAACACAATATTTGAGGTAAATGCAAATTTTTATATTTGTGGATTTCCTCTGTTCATTCTCTAGGCAAAATATATGAAGGTGTTTTCAGTCCTCCGATGCGGCCATGTGACCAAGGTTACAAATCTTCAGATGTTGACCCAGAGTTGCCCCTCCCCACGCCCGTGGACCCTGCTTTTGCGGCACTTCAGCTGATGGAGGTCCTCAGGGCTGTGCTGGAGGGCCAGAGGAGTGAGGAAAAGCAGGGTGCTCTCTGTAAACAAATGTCTACAGACACAGCAAATGTTATATTAAAATGGCTGCAAAGAGATGAGGTAAGTGCGTTTTCACTGACGGTGGCAGTTTTTGCACACATTATGCAAACATATTAGCATTGTGAAAAATGGGCATGTAGCTATCCACAGAACTTTGTCTTCTAATGTTAAAAGGTTTGGTCATTGAGTTTAGACGTTTTGCTGGGGCCTGGCAAGAATTATTTCTAGGATCAGATTTTTTTATTCTTTGCTTCACTTTTGGTCTTTGATCCTGTTTAGCAACATCTGGGGGACTGTTTTCTGGCCTGCTAAGAAGTGAGCCGGAAGGAGGATATAGTGAATGGCACTAGTAATGAGATCCAGAGCTTCTGTTTGGAGTGCAAGTCGTTTTATTTCCCTTTAACATTTTATCTCTTATTCTTTTTCTCTTTTCCATTCAGAAATAGTGTTTTAAGTGGTTCACATAAGACACCTAAAGTATTTGCGCTTGTTTAGATGTGATATTGTAAACATAATGCTCACTTACACTCTTCTCCTTTGCCTCCTCCCCTTCTGTAAAGCCTTTACTGACTTTTTGCCCCGCACCACATCTGAGAAGCATATGGTGGAAAAAAAAAAGTTTCCTCTCCTATATTCCCCATTTAGAAAGCCCCACAAAACTTAGGTTGCTTGAGGGGTGCTGCGAGAATAAACTTAGGAGAGACAAGAACAACAAGAAGAGAAAAGGGAAAGGTTTAGGAGAGAAATAGTTGAGAAAATCATTAATCACATGGAGCTCAAATGCAAAAATATGCAGCTAAAAATCAAGAACTCCAGTCAGGCATGAAAGCAAAGAAAGGAAGAAAATGGGGGAAAAAAAGGGCAGTTGAAAATAGATAGAAAAAAAATAAAAGGGGGCGTGGGGGATGGGGGGCAGGAGGTAACGTAAAGCCAACTGGCATAGTTTGACTTATTCAGTTCAGCTCTAAAAGTCTGAGGCAGTCCGGGCTCCAAACCACACAGACCTAGATCCTTCCTGCACGCTCTTACAGCACTGGGTTGTAGTAAAAGAAGGAGAGCATGCAGTGCAGTTGAAAGCCATTGTTTTGATTGTGTGTTGGTGCTTCATAGCATATATTCAGTTCTGTTAGACATCAAATGTAAGATCTCAACTACAATGGGTCTGCAGAATGGAGAATCATATTGATTTCTACAAACATTTCACTTGGCTCAGAAAGGTAAGACATTCACTACTTTTATGTCTACTCTTCATACCTTCATTCAACATAGTTGCTCAACTCTTTCCTACATTTTTTGATTTAGTTTTTTGTTCTTTTTGCTTTTCTGTTGTATGCTTACAGTTCTCACAGTCAGTATTTCAGTGGAAGACTTTCTTCTTTCAAACATGAAGTGTTGCTGCATAATAACAGTTTTGTGCTGTCATAACTTTTGAAGAAAATTTCTCTTGTTGCTTGACATCCCAAGCTTTCTATCTTAAGGTAGTTGTCTTGTTTATTTTTCAGAATTTTTAAATTGTTTAAACTGAATTAAAGGAGGATAGTACAATGTGTGAGATAATTGACCTTAATCTATAAAGTATCTTTTAATAAATATCTGCCATTTGGTTATGTATGAGACCACTTCTATTGGTTTCTACTAGGTTTTAATATTCAGTGCTAATTAGATTAATAGAAAATGAGCTCTGAATAGAACGCTCCATCTGCATGAGAGGTTGTGTCCTTTGACTAGACACTTGACCCTCCTTGCCTAATGATGTTGGTGCCCTGTGGCGCCTGTACATGGCAGCCTCTTTTATGTGCACAGGGCAGCTTTTGCTACTATGTAGCTTGCCACCATCATTGTGTAAATATGGTTCAGTGATGTTCATAGCTGTACAATGAACTCGCCCAGAGTCATATGCAAATCTTTTGAGAATGACCCTGATTAGTTGGCAGTTGGCAACACACTTGCTTACTGCAACACTACCAACCAATTAACCAAATCAGCTTGTGTTTAAAAAAGATTGTCTTACCTCATGCACACAGTGAAAAAATAATTATTTTCCCCCAAGTACACAGTTTTTTTTTCTCCTAACTGGCACATTTAAAATGATGAGTTTTCAATGCTCAGTTGTTTTTGATTTGAGGATCATGGTTGTTGTCTTGGTTTGCTGGAGTCCTAAAGCCTTGTTTGCTATTTGTACTTCATTTTCTTCAAACTTTGACATTATGCGTTGCTTTGAATTTTTATTTTTTGCAGTTTATTTTCAGATACTAGTTAAGTGATTTCTTAATTATAAAGGTTCTAAAGGTCCATCAATATCCAGTAAATTTTAATTTGAAAACTTGATTTTGTATTTACTCATGCATTTTTATCTCGCACTAAACTATAGTTCATGATTTGAAACATTAAAGTGGGCAAAACAAATGTGTACAGGTTCAAATATTCCCAGAGTAATTCAATAATGTACATTTTCCATATATAAAGAAAACAAGTAGGATAAATAAAATAGGAGGAAAATTAAGATTGAGAACACTGGTGCTCAAAAGTGAAATTGGTGTTTCTGATGAGACATGCAAGATACAGATTTAGATTCAATATTTAGTTATGAATACTTTTCTAACTGGATTCACTACATGATCATAAGTTCAAAAGTTTTGAAATTGTAGCTGCTTTTACTATAAAGCTAATAGTCTATTTAAACATGTAATGTCTTTGTTTTTTATTATTCAAATGATAATTAGGAAATATGGGTTGTATTCCTATGCTTTGCACTTCAATGACTGAAATACACTGAGTACACAGGCAACACTGATCTAATACAGAACTCTCCTCTAAACTATAACTGGCATAAAATGTGGAACACGACTTTTAATGCTGGATTAGAATTTGTAAACCTCTTACAATCTCCACACAGTTGTGGCACTGTAAGAGGTTTAAGATTTCAGTGCTTAAAGGCTGTAAATAATAAAAAATGGAAAGCTAATTTCCACAGAGAAACTATTCTATCTTGTGAGTATTCAAAAATTGTTCAATTATTTCTATTCAACAGGCAAACCTCACCTTAAACAACAGCAGTGAGTCCTATCAAGAGAGGTTATCACGTCTGGAGGGAGACAAAGAGTCACTAATTCTGCAGGTATGACACTAAGGACAACTAAGATTGCTTAGAAATATTAGAATGTTCCCAACACTGTTTTTTTCCTGGGCATCTGAATATAGAGTGAATTACCTAGAAATTGATTCTAACCTCTGGTTGTATCTCAACACTGAGACAAGGTAGAGATGGGAAAACAAGGGTGAAAGAACAAAGATGTATGGCAGCATTGTGTTGTAAATGTTGCACAAGTTTCTGCTTCAATACCCAGGTGAAGCAACGGTAACAAAGTGGGTTTGGTGCTATTATGACACCACAATCTCTTGTTTTGACTGATGTGTTTTTCTTTTACCTGTAGGTGTGTGTAGCACTCCAGGCGACTGAGCAAGTGCTTTGTAGACAGGCTTAGGCTCGCACCGTTTTGTGACCCTTTGCATGTAGGCGTGTTTGTGTGTCAGAGTGAGTTTAGAGCAGGTGCCTTTTATCATTCATTAGGCCTCAAAGAAAGAAAATAAATTCTTTAGAAATGTTTGCTTCAACAGTTGATGTTCCGTTGAAGCAAAGCTCAGCTATTTCAAATCAGTTTTAGCCTCTCAGCATCAAAACACAACATCACAAGGACACTATCACCTGATTATTTGCCCATATGTGGGGTAGATTCTGTGCACATGTATATAGATTTAGCACAAACAGTAAGATAATTTGTTTCTGGTTAATTCTTTCTTTCTTGTAAAGTTTCTCTTTGGTAATAAGCTTCATGGTGTTGAAAAGCATGTTGTTTTTTCCTTAAACAGCTCCACATTTGCTTGAAACCTCATTTGTGGGTTGAGTAGCAGAGTTGAGTAATTCAGTTTTTCCAATGAAGTACTTGCCAAATACTAATAAAATAGAGGGCTAGCCATCTTTTGATTTCTTCACAAAACTGAACTTGAGGGTACTGTTCATATCAGTGATCAACACATGTGATAAAAGTGGGTTGAAGAAGGTCATCCCACAGAAATTTGTCTTTTTGCTGCTTGCACAGCAAAAAGAGGATCTGCAAAGCTATTTTGGTTGTGTACATTTCTTTTGTGTACCACTCAGACCTCTACTTGTTAAATGAAAAAGGTTGTGTAACAGCCAATATTTCTTCTATCATATACAATTCAATAAATTACACAATTTGGTTCATATCCCTTCTCATAGTCTGAGATCATCTGGTCAGAAATCAGTGCTGCAGACTCATTTTTAAGACCAATGAAGTAGATAGAAATTTCTATTCTGATCTATTCCAAGTTGTGCAATAAATGATCTTTTTCTTTGCATGATTGTGAGTCAGTCAAATCTTTTAAGCCAAAATATTTTTTCTTTTCCACTTTTCAATTAGTTAAGGCTTTATCCTGTCCCCTGTTTTCTAAGATATATGTGCTTCTTTTGACCTATATTTTTGTTTTTGATTGTTCTTGTCTTCCATAGTCTTTGCCTTCTTCTGTTTAGCATGTTGTGACTTCTACATGACAAACTGGTTTATAAATTAATTGTACTTACTTAGACAAAAGGAGAGTCATTCAGAGTAAGCTCTTGGTATTGGGAGTAAGGTTTTGTCAAGCTTTTCATTGGCAAAACATACTGAATGATGGTGTTCAACCTACAAGTTTCATAAAATATAAATTTCCTTACTTTTAGTGCCAAGTATATTTACCTTGATGTGTTGCTGAGATTGCTGTAATTGTTTATTTAGAATCACAGAAATTTCCTAAAGGAACTTTTTCCATGATATCTCACACGTGGACATTTTAAGAACCTAAGCAGTTTATTTTGAGAACCTATTCATCATGTTCTAAATTATCTTTTGACATACAAAACCCCTCATAGGTGAGTGTGCTGACAGACCAGGTGGAGGCTCAAGGGGTGAAGATCCATGATTTGGAAAGTTCTTTGGTGGAGCATCAACACAAACTCAACAGTACAGAAGAGATGCTACAGCAGGTAGTTGTCTCTACTAGACTTTGAACTATGCTGATTTGTTCAGACAATATTAGCACAAAATAATTAATTTGTGTGAATCTGGACCATATTCTGGAAAGCCTCATAATGACTGCAACAGTAATTCAATTAACTTGTTGTTCCCAAAAAATATACAGGGTACTAAGACAGTCCATCTCTTTTAAAACGTGACCTTTTCTGCACTTTCATGTGTTTTTCATAAGCTGCACCCAGGAAGAACTTCCTCTTCAGAAATTCATTACTTGGATTCTGGAGAAGGTAGCTTTGGATTACTTTGGCAACAAGAATATTTAGGACGCTCAAAAATTTTCCCAAACAGTTTCTCACTCTGGGTGCCTGTCTGGTTTATGCAAGGCCAAACTAGTCTGTCTGGGCAGGAGATTAACTGCACAGCAAGCCACTCCCCTAACTGGTAATAACCATGACTGCTCACATGCAGGCTTCTGGAGAGAAAGAGAGAGACAGGAAGGAAAAACAGAGGGAGGGAAAAGAGAACAAATGAGGAGGAGAGAAACAGCTGTAAAAAGGTGAAGAGATGGGAGGGAAAAAGAGTGTAGTGGTGCTCCTGCAAGACCTGGATGTGCTTTGTTGGCACTTGGCTCTTTTGCTTTAGATTTGAGATAGTTTGTTAGAGGCCACTGGATGAACTGGATATGTGAAACCTTGTCCAACTTGAGCTCCGACACATTGTTTGCATGAAGAAAATACCGACAGACACTGGATAAACCAGGTATTAACTTTCCTTCTTACGTTGCAACTCTTGCAAAATTTTCGTTGAAGCCCGGAATGAAAAAATCTAAATCTGTCAAAAACGTATTTATAACTGTGCCGTTTTCTTCTAAGACTTATTTAGCAAGCTTGCACATTATGAAACGGGCAGCCAGTTTCTTGGAGATGTGGTCATTATGAGGCTTTGGACTTGAGCCCTAAATCTCTTCCTGGTGACAGAATTAAAATACTTTCCATGTGCTGTCTAGAAGACGTTCAGATCTTTTCAAAAAGTCTACACTTTAAATGTTTACTGGGGCTACTGTCACTGTTTTCTGCTCTATTCTGGATGTCCAGCACCTGTTTGACATGACCCAAGTAAGAAGTACATCTACCCTTATGTTCTGGTTAAACTCTGATGGCTAACAGCCTTTGAGGAAAAATATCACAGAGCTATTAAACTGTAATCTCCCTCAGCATTTGTTTTGACAGGAGGTCATTTTTATACAGAGGACAGGGAAATGCACCTGTCAAAGTTATTTTGATATTCTGTCAATGAATGTTTTGCATGCTTTTTCTTGGTCTCACCCGCTCCCTCCTCTCTGCTATGTACTTTGAGAGAGCTGCGAAATACACATTATAAATAGTGGTCATGGGTTGTGTATATTTAGCCACCCAAACAGCTTCAGAAACCACTGTGGATTGTGTGGAGGGACAGTCATTACAGAGCTGGTAACTTGCTGTGCCTCACACTTCATGTTGCCTTTGTAGAGCAAGTGCTGTATCTCGTTTAAAATTGGGGGTTTAATGTATAGGGTTGCGTCTGCCTGTGTTTTTCACACTCTTGCTGTGTGTCGTTGATGACAGGAACTCGTGCATAGAACGTCACTGGAGAAACAGAAGCTGAATCTTATGGGCGAGGTTTCTTATCTGAAACTGAAGCTGGCAGACATGGAGGGAACACAGGTTCATGGGGCAGAGAGGCAGCACAAAGCTGAGGTGAGACTTCTCACTGGGTCATGAACGCCTCAGGTACATTATATAGATCATTTTGGGTTTATTATATTGTCTTAAACTCAGTGTCTGTCAGGCAAAAAAACTGTGTGCAGAGAACTATCACTTTATTCACAATTGCTTTGTCATAGTTTCCAAAGTGAACAATTACCTGATTTTTAACACCATAAAAGTCTTGTTTCCAAATTACCTTTTATAGTTTGATTTACTGAAGATGAATATCTTTAATCACAGGAAATTTAAATGTAACTCTGCCAGTAATGACAGGGGTAAATACAATAATCTGCTTTTTGAATGGAAGCTGTTGACTTTAAGGAAGCCCAGAAACCCTTATAGGATCTGTGGAAACAAAACATTCACCCAAATACTGACTTCATTGTACCTGGAAAAGAAAATAGTGAATGGGATTTAAAAAAAAAAAATTTCTTAGTTTAACCAGATCATTTATTTGCTTAAGACTGGCGTGTTAGGTTACCAGCAGACTTCCTGGGCATTTAGAGACCACATGAATTATAGAAACGGAAATCAGAACATTTACCAGACAGGATACTGTAATGTATGTAATTACTGTCCAAACAATGCTCAAAGGATCTTTTTGTCCTCAGTTTAAAGGAGTTCAAACCCAAGGGAGCTGTCACGATGGCCCAAATATGTGAGCCCTTAGTTATTGAAAGAAATTCTCAGTTTAAATAAATATTTTTCATAAAACTTTCTTGGAATCATCTGAATACAGTTAATATTTCTGGAGATTTGCATTTGTAGGTCCAAAATGTCACACCAATTACATTTTTAACACCTGCTTTGACTAAAGGAGATTAAAGAAACTGCTTTTGTCGCTATAGTTGTCCCCCGCATGATGCATTTGTTATCTAAACATTATGTCCTCACAAATGCATGTTTGCATGTACACAGACAGACACGCGCATGGCACTTGGTCCTGGAGCCAACAAGCTTATGGTTAAAATTAGCCATGGAGGCCTTCCATATCATTTGTCATATCCGTTGTACTGAACCCCAAGTAAGACTTCCTCTGTACACTGTCCAGGCATAGCATGTGTGCTGTTTACGCACTTTCCTGGGGGAATATGGGTAGAAATCACCTTGAAAATGTATTGATGTCTGTTAATATGAAAAACATGGAACTTTTTAGTTCCATGTTTGTAAAGACAACACAAAATATATTTTGAATGAAGGTGCTGTAAATATCCCGTATTGCATCCCCCCACTCCCCGTTCTTACTTTTGTCCCTGGACTTCCGTTCGTCTGTCCCCGGTCTATTTCCTCCCCTCCACCTGCCCTCCGCCCCCACCGCTCCAAGCCCCCCACTCCAGGCAGCATTTCCCATATTCTCAAACCCAAAGCGTGACAGGTATGGGGCAAGGTGAGAATTCATCTATTAAACTGACTGAAGATGAATATACATAAACTAAAAGCTGGAGCGTAGACATTTTTTTATAAGTGTGTTCGTGAGCTTACCTCTTTATTATTAAATTGAATATAATTTCACATCTTTGTATAACTTTTCTTCAGGTTAACTTAGAAAGTGAGCTATTATTGTTACAGGTTAGTTTTCTAAACTACAAAAAAGTAACTGTTAGGGATGCTCAAAAATTAAAGATTGGACTGATATTGATATCCAGTAGTAACACCGGTGTTATTCCAAATTTATCAATATTTTATTTTATAATTTTTTTTATCCGATTAATCATAAGAATAATCAATAGATTACTTGTAAACTAAAATATTAGTTTACAACATCCCTAATTTCAAATGTAGCCATATGAAGGTACATTCATTACCAGAAACCTGGAATTCAGTGATTTTATAGACAATATAAAACAATGAAATGAAATTAAAAAATACTTCACATAAACACCTAAAATGAAATAGACACTCCTGTTAATAAGATAGCCTAGTTAAAAAAAGTTTAACTAGGCTTTTTATTTCAGCCTTCTTGTAAGGCTGAAATAAAAAAAAAAAAAAAGTGAGGGGCCATTGCTATATAACAGAGGGGATCTCCATAGCAACTGGAAGACAATGGGACTGGACACTGTAAAAAATAGTTAAACAAATTAACCAATAAAATAAATTAAGAACTTCTCTACTTTTAATGTGATATATATTCTCTATTTTTGGTAAAGAACAATACTGTATGTCGCTAAATGAAGACCACACCTCCGGTGAAACACGGTTTGGGCATGTTGGTGAATGTAGTTTAATCTTTCTTAAAGTGGATGAGTTTTTAATATCAGTCAGTTTTAACCCAAAACATAGAGCATATCAGCAGTTGTTTTTTTTTTTTTTCAAAAATTGTTCAGGTTGAATATGAGGTCAGAACTAACTCTGCCAGAAAATGTTTGTGGATCACCTGATTGTCAAAATCAGTCTGACTTCTTACAGATTTTAGGAACTGTGAACAACCACAGTCTTATCCACAGCCCCACAAATCTGTCAGAAGTCCTGAAAGATTTAGATGATTTTGGCAAGTCAGAGTGGGCAAACTGTGCCAAGTCATATGGGACATGCACAGACTCCAACTAACAAAGACAGACTACTGAAATAAAATTAAAGAGGTGGTTTAATATAATTTTGTGCACACATATTAAAAAAGTTGATGCACGCCTTTTTCTCAAAGTTTTTCATACCAACAGATTTATTTAATTTTCAGTTGGTTTGCACAGCATTCATATCAGATGCAAGCTGGAAAAGTTTCTAAATTATTTGTTTTGTTTCTGTTTTATGTTTTTGTCTTATCACAAATATTTGGCATTTAACATGGGTGTAGACTTTTTAAATCCACAATATGCACAAATCCTGCACATAGTTTCTTTCTCTCTCTCTAAACATGTTCTTCTCAATGTTTTTCTTCCCCACTCTGTCAGACTGTAGTGAATTTCATTAGTGAACTGCAGGAGCAGATGTGTCAATTTCAGAAGGAGATCAATAGCAAGATCCAGGAGAAAAAGGCCTTGGAGATCTCGACTGACAGCAGGTTTCCAGTGGTGGGCCTCACTGAGTCCCCTGAGGGCCGAGGCAAAAACTTCACGGTGTCCTGTGATGGACCCTCGGGGTGTATGCAGAAGCTAGAGGAGACTCCAGACAGACCTTTGGGGAACCTGGGAGAGGGTAGCTCAGATGCAGAGCAGCTGTGCCACTGCGGAGGAGAAAGAGTAGGCATAGTTCACCTGCATGGCTTCCAATGTTGTGCACAGCATGGGTTGTCTTACTTTATTGTGTTGAGCATCAGATGGAATTGAAACATTCACCTAATATATTAAGCAGTGCTAAATATAGCTGAACAAAGACAACAAATGCATTTTGGATTATGGAATAACGTGACATATTAAGAATTGTCAGTCATTAAAGATTGTGTGCTGTGTGAAATTATTAGAGTAAGCTTCTTTATGAAAGCAACTGGATTGTAAGCCTGCTAAGTTTTCCAAATGTTCTTGTTTAGGTTTTGCTAAAAGAGCTCAGGATTCTCAAGGACAAAGTACAGTATCTGGAGGACCAGAAGTTACAATATGAAAAGAAGCTCAAGGCAACCAAGGTAAAATATCATTATGTTGACATTGCGATACACCATAAGTGCCCAAATTCCACTGTTAATTGTCTGCTCAACTTTCCTGAATGCAGTCCAGTTTGATGTTTCAGCCAGCTAAGTGAGTCATTCTCTTGCACACGTGTTCCCTCGTTTTTTAGGTGCTTATGGGTATGGCATATGTTTCATTCAATAGAAATAGAATTAATAATAGCTTAGTCTATTTAATTACTGTCTTTATGTTTTCTTATATGGCTTTATTATAGACTTTCCTCCGCATTTTTTTCTCTTCAGTTAGAAAAACAAGTGGAAAGCTTTTAAAATACAGTACATAATTAAAAATACAAAGGAAACAGTCATCTGTAGTGATAAGAACCAGTACAGTTCAGAAACCACCTTTTTTAAATTAACATCTACTTAACATCTACTGTGACAATGGTTTAGATGTGTCATTTTAATACATTTTGCTGCATTCTGTCTGGGTTTTTGGGAACTGGGGACTACATTTGTTGTCGCTTTGATATCATCAGATAGACTGGCCACAAGAATTTTGTTAAAGAGCAGTACGCCAAGATTGGTATGCTGCTGAGAAGTAAATAGAGCACAGGGTTTGAAACTACGTGAAAGATTTTAAAAAGCTGACTGAAGCTAGACTTTGCATAAACAGCTGAATGGAAGTTCAAACAGTCAATCTTACAGAAATTGTCTCCTTAGATTTAGGTTGTATGAATTCTAGTACTCTTTTTGTGTTAAGATGTAATTTTAATTATCTAACTGCATTACAAAACTGATTACTTGCCAGTATAATAGCATAATAGCACCTTGTGATTATCATACTTGTCACATTTAACTTTATTCCAGAGATGGTGACACAATTCAGCCTGAACAAATCTTTTTCATCTGTGTCCTCCTTATATAACTTCCTTTAAAACAAACTAAACTGTGGAGAGATGTGGTTCAACATTTGGTGCTTTAGAACTCAGTGAAAATAACTTC
Source organism: Alfaro cultratus (assembly GCA_903066825.1). Taxonomy (NCBI): domain Eukaryota; kingdom Metazoa; phylum Chordata; class Actinopteri; order Cyprinodontiformes; family Poeciliidae; genus Alfaro; species Alfaro cultratus. The sequence goes on from CAEFZX010024433.1 coordinate 14,458, forward strand.
TGCATTCTTTGTTTGGGGTGTTTCATACATAGCAACTTTTGAGGAGATTTGAAATGCATGCATGTGTCGAGTCTTTATTGAGTGTAAACTTTTTGGATGTGAACCTTTTGTAAACAGTGAATAGACCTATGTTTTCTTTCTGCTAAAATTCCTCCTTGTGTGTCACCCTCAGGCAGAGATCAGCAGCCTTCAGCAACTTCTCCTCACAAAGAATGCAGAAATTGAGAGCTTGCACACTCAGTTGCTGGTTAGACCTCCTCTGACGACAGAGATCTCAGAGAGAGGTAAGCAAACAATTTGTGCAACTTCAAGCCTTCAACAGCCTGCCAGTGAAATGCTACAAATACATACGCATAATTAGATGAAGACAATTATTGACTGTCCTTTTGTATTCAGTGACAGCTATGGAAACATTTTGTCTTGATACAAATTGTGTTTTTGGGGTCGGGGTTTGTGTCTATCTCTCAGAGGAGATGTACAGGAAAAGACTAAGCACCAAATGTAAGCCTACGGAGCACTCAATAAAATCTCTTGGGCCTTGTCTACTACTAACTGTAGATTCACTGCTTTTTCTCTAGGGTGTTTTTTCTTAATTATCTTTTTTATTTCCTTTTGCTTTAAAAGACTGCTTTGAAAATTATCAAAAGTTTGCTTAAATTACTTCTTCAGTCTTTATTTGTTTCTAAAGAAACACCATTCTTTTTGTCAAAAATTGTCTGCTTCTGAGGTCTTGACTCATAGTTATCGTTTACTAGAAATGCTGATGTATTCCTGAATAAATGGGAGCCAAAATAGATTAATAAACTAGGTAACTTTTTTGTGACTTAGATCAAGAACTCCAAAGGCTTCGCAGTGGAATGAAATCACTGGTTGCTACCAATGATGAAAAGGTAAGCTGTAAAATAAATTGAAATCAACTTTTTAAAATGATTTTATTGTGGAAAAACATTTCATTACACCATAATTTATTCAACTGCTCTGTATGTGGGAACAGTCATTTTTAGGAAAGTACCAGCTATTAGATCCTGTTATTTCCTAGAGGTGCCACCCTCTGACCATTTACGTTTAGCACAGAGGGTCTTTTGTGTTCTTACGCCCGAAGTATCTTGCACTTTAAGCACTTGCAGACAGACTTGCGTGTAGCACACTAGTGAGGACCTGCACACACACACATGCACACACATCCTGAAATGAGCCTTTTCAGACTAGCCACAATTAAGCAGGCTTTGCACTGCCAAGTTTAATTTTGGAGAGAGCTGCATTAAGATAACTATGGCAAAACCAGGCATGGGCACCACTTCAAAACAAACACACTCCTTGCAGCTGTTTGCTGCAAATACAGTTTCCAGTGAGGTCTAGGTCTGTTCCCTCCCTGTCCGTTACTTTGATGTAAAGGCCATATGGTAGAGGGTAATATCTGTGGGCGTATCAGCCACCAGCTGAGTAAAAGCAGCAGAGGGTGGTCATTCTTCTTAACTTATGTTGATGTTTAAAGTCAACATAATCCTAATAGGGTTATGTTGACTTTAAAGCTCCACTGCTGTGTTTTCTGCAGGACAGACAGATTGAAGAGCTCACTCTGCTCCTGAATCAGTGCAGACAATTCAGAGATGTTACTCTCATCTCAAGACAAGGTATTGGGATTATTTACCCTTTTATATAAGTGACTGAATTTCTACCCTTATGATTTATAATGTATAATCTTTCCATAACTTGTCATAGGTCCATCTGCTGTCGGTTCATTGTCAAATGGTTGGACTGCTTCAAGTAGCAGTGAGGAAGGAGACCAGATCCTTACCAAGACTGTTGACTCTGCCAGTACAAAATCTGATGATGTGAAGTCTGAGGTGGGTTTAAATAAATCTAGCTGGTTTTAGAGTTGGCGTAAAAAAATACAAATCTAAGCAGTCCGTGCAAATTCTGTGTATTGTAACTTTTTGACCCACAACAGGTTTCAACAAATAGTTCGTCTTCCCAGCAAGCATCAATCCAGACAGATTGCGATTCCAGGTAGTAAAATACTTTTTCATCATAATGAATTTTGCATCTCTTATTGGAATCTTTCTGAGTGAGTTTTGTCTTTTTTGTTTTTTACAGAATGGAGCTACAGATTTTATCAAGTAGCTTGAATGACGTAACAAACAGACATTCACCAAAGGTATTTGTAGTATTAGTGAGGTACTTACCTTCCCTTATTTTAATCAACAGACATGCACATTTCATTCAAAAGTAGCAAGTGCCTCCTGTTGGTCTCATTATTAATATTTAGGGTTTTTGAATATTTATTTTGTTGCATGCTCATGGTTGGAAATTACTAAGTTACTGGCGCAAGCTTGGAGATATAGCAATTATGTTTAGTGCCCTCTACTTGACTGTGTTCTATACAGTGTCATCACTGATTTCAAATTCTTTAGAAGTGTCTTTAAATCTCTTATCCTCATGAAAGCCTCAGACAGAGGCATTTGTCTTACCATGCTGTTCATTCTCACTTTAAAAATCAGGAACACACCAAACTAAATGTCTGATATTTAAATAGTCAATTGCTTTCAAAATTCTGATTAATCCTGATATTATATTCATGAGTTGAGTGGTGATAGATGTGTGAGTGTGTTATTCCTGAGACATTTTACCAAAAAAAAAATAGCCTCATCTCCAAATGTTAGAAAAATACACTTTTTTCACATGACCGTAAATGTATTAAATCGTCTGATCTCATTGAATTGCTCAAGAATTATTAAGAACTTTCTCCCTTTTTATGTATATATCTTTTAAATTTGTAAATAGTTTCTCCGTGGTGGTCTGGGTGATGGTAGAAGTCAGACTTTGCCCGTGAATTCTACTCTCCTGGAACAAAATGAGACTGATGATACAGATATTCAGAGACAAAAAAATCCAGTTGAAGATGGAGACTCATGCCAAAGTAAGTTCACACAATAAGTTTCATACTGTTATTCATGATATTGTAGGCTGAGCTGTGTAAAATGCTTTGGCATAATGTATTTCAGAGGCCTAGAGATTCCCATGAGAGCAGACAGGATTCAATTTTGGAGCTATAACCACTCTCTTCTGACCAGAAGACCACTGAACTCTTGATCACAGCTAATTGCAGAGGCTCCTGTCAGAGCAGATGGATCGTGGGATAGGGTTACTTACCCAGCCCAACCTCTCCCTTTCTTGAACCAACCACATTCAGCCCAGCTCCACCCTTTCTTGATGTGACTGACCAGTTTAAAATCCAGGCACACCCTGTTATCTCTTTGAACCTTTTGCACAGACAACATACTTTATCATTAACATATCACCATGCAAATTATCCTAAAACTTTTGTTTACGTTGATACATTTACCCAGTGATCTTTAACCAGAATTTATCAACTCAGCAAAGCATTGTGAACAGTCAAGGTACCATGCATTTTTCACATGAATTAAAATGTAAAAAAAAAAAAATTGGCTCCATACTCACTCATCATTATCAAGATATTTTCTGTTGCATTGGCCACAGGGAAACAGATATAATCTTTATTCAGATGCCATTAATCAAGAGCATGTTTTTTGCAGGAAGTTACTGAAGCTTAGTCTGCGCCCTGACGCTATTCTGAGTAAAGCACTTTTTCAACAACACAAACATGTCTGTTAAAAAAAAAAAGAATCCTTTTAATGGCCGGCGCTTTTAGGAATCAAGTCTCCATACTCTTTGTTCTTAGTTACTGACTTTTGTTTTAATAACCCCCTTAAGGAAAGTTGGATAGAGCCCATGACTGCACACTCAGTGAGAATTCCCCTGCTCATTGTGAGGCACAGCCTGGCCAGCGAACTGTGGGATCTCCTGAATACATGAAGAACAACAGGAGCTTCAAGAGATTCTGGGGAAAGTAAGTGCAGAGACACAAAAACAAGTAAGCGATGTCCAAACAATTAGAAAGAGGTGACATTTTTTATTTTTATTTCAGTTGCAGTTTTAAAATTGATGTTTTGACCTAATAATTAACTGACCACTTGACATTTCTTTGTCAGATTATCTGCTGATTTAAAAATGAACAAATTAACAGAGTGATGCACCCTGCCCTAGTAAAGCAGTACACTGTGAATTACATTTGGTTGATCCCAATACACTGACATGCAAAGTGTCTGTCAGCATTTATTTTGAGTATCAAAACTTCAGTCATTTTAATCTGCCAGCTTGCACTTTTGTTCACACAGGCTTCGAAGAACCCAGTCTGGGGGCTTCCAGCCTGCAGATCCAGATGCGGGTCAGTTCAGAAGAGGGGGCTTACGTGCAACAGCGGGTCCCAGACTTACTCGAACTCCTGAATCTAACCCCACACGGTAAAACACTTTGTGTTTCAACAATTTCCTACTGTACTTTCAATACCTTAATAAATTGTATATTTTGTTTCATTATTAATTTTGTTGTCAGCGACCTGAATGTTCCATTCAGCCAATGGACCAAGGAGCAGGTGTGTGGCTGGCTTGAAGACTACGGTCTTGGCCAATACATCAATCTCACCAGACAGTGGGTTGAAAATGGGCAGACGCTTTTGGCAGCCACACCTCAAGACTTTGAGAAGGTTTGAGAACTGCATGCCAAATGGAACACTTGTACAAAATAGATTTTACATATCTTTACACTTGTATATTGAGTGATACAAATATTGCAAAACATATCCGAACTATTGTTTTTGTTCCCACTTTGACTTTTCTTTCTGATTTCAGGAGATGGGCATGAAACATCCCCTTCACAGGAAAAAGCTGCAACTTGCTTTGAGGGCCTTTACTTCAAAGGTTGCAGAGAAATCGTCAGAGCTGGATCACATCTGGGTCACCCGTAAGTGTTAATCTGCAGGAAATATGTCTCAAACTGTTCTAATTTTAGTTAATTCCACAATGATAAAGTAGGTTCCTTCTGTCATAAACCTTCTTCTGTCATAAACCAAACAATCGTACACAGTGTAATACATCGTAACAAAATGTAAATATTATCATTTGCCAAAACATGAAAATTCAACTTAACACATTTTTGCATGAAGCATGTTTTTAATGTTGTATCTTAGTGAGCATATCTATGTGGGATTTTCTGTCCCCCTGTAGGCTGGCTGGATGATATTGGATTGCCTCAGTATAAAGACCAATTCCATGAGGCTAGAGTAGATGGCCGGATGATCCAGTATCTCACAGTGGTAAGGCTTAATCAAATTAATACACAATTTTCTAATACACTTAAAGTAATAAAGCTGTTTTTGTGTCGTAAGAAAGCCAACTTTTCATCAAATTCAATGTTTTATTTTATTTTTTTTTTGTAATTTCAGAATGACCTCTTGACTCTAAAGGTCACCAGCCAACTTCACCATCTCAGCATTAAATGTGCCATTCATGTTCTTCATGCTAATAAATTCAACCCAAACTCTCTACGACGCAGGCCAGGCGAAGAGGTGGATAAACACAAAAAGAACCAAGTTGAAACTAAAAATATACTTGTGGTAGTATTACGATGACAAATATGGTCATGCCTCACCGTTATTTAAAGGCATGGATGTTCTTACTAGGGAGGCGTTTACTGAAATTGTAATCTCATAATCTTCCACAGGATGGCAGCAGAGATTAAATGAGCTTAATCTCAGTCTTTGTTTGTTTTTAACCAATTGATTTAGCTATCCATTAGCAGTGGTTAAATTTTTCTTATATAGTAAGATTCCAGTAGGTACTTTTTATTTCAATGCAATATTATTTCAATGACATTCTGCTTTTATTCCCAGAAACATCCCTGTCCTTCAGAGGTAGTACAGTGGTCAAACCACTGTGTAATGGAGTGGCTAAGAGCAGTTGATCTTGCTGAGTATGCTCCTAATCTACGGGGGAGTGGCGTTCATGGTGGCCTGATTGTAAGTACTGCTAAAAAAAAAACGCTGGTCTGTGTTATTCTTTGTGGTTTTATATTAAATAAAACATTTTCATTTCTGTCTTGCATATCTAACAACATCAAAAAGACTACACTTGGTTTCAGAATGAAACATAATACTAGGTTAAGAGAGGGTTTAAAGAAAGAAAAGATCAAACAGAAAACCACCCAAAGACCTTTCCTTTTTTTTTTTTTTTATCTAAAAATGTTTTTAAAATAAGTTTAGTTCCTTTAGACAAATTGAATACTATTGGTGACAAATCAAAGACTGAGTATAGCTACTCAGTGTTAGTGCTGCATCATCTAAAATGCATAAACCTGATTATTTGTCCAGCAAATTAAGCCACTTCTTCAGTTCAGGTCATAGGTGATTGTTCATCAAATCAATCAAATATGCTATTACACTGTATTGCCAAAAGTATTGAGTCACCCATCCACATCGTTGCATTCAATTGTTTCAGTCACCTCCATGGCTGCAAGTGTAATATTGTCGAGTGGAACTGATTGGGAATGACAGCAACTCAGGCAAAATATTATAGGTTACATAAAGTCACAGAGAAGAGGTTGCCAACTTTCTGCAATGTCACTTGCTACAGACCTACAAGCTTCATTTAGCCTTCAAGCTAGAACAGTGTATAGACACTTTTCATGAAATGAACTTGTTCTTGCAGCTGGATCTGAGCTTTATATCTTCCAACTTGGCATCAGATGTAGTGGTGTAAAGCACACTCCCACAAGACTGTCAAGGGGTGAACACTGTACCTGCTTTCTGGAATTACAAATTACATCTATTTGACAACCTAATCAACAACTATGGATGTCAAAGTAGCCAGAAAACCTGCACCTGCCTGACTGGAATGTGTAATGCTTTCTACAGATGGAATTATGGTGTGGGGTTGTTAGTTGGGGTCTACCCATTAGCTCCAGTAAAAGGGGGCTGGTTGTTTGGTGCACCCCATTGGTTCCAGTGAAAAGATGCTTTTGAATAATCTTGTGTTTCCAACTTTGTGGTGGAATTTTGGAGCTTATTCAGTACCACCATCTATTTGTACCAATGCACAAAGCAAGGTCCTTAAGAACATCAGCAAGCAAGTTAAGCAGGTAGGAGTTCACCCTGCAATCACTGGGTCACCGGTTTGACTCTGTCTGCCTCTGTCATTGGACAAAACACTTCACCCACCATACTTGCTGGTGTTGATGAGAAGGGCCAATGGCTGGAAATGGCAGCCTCGCTTCTGTTATACTGCCCTAGGGCAGATGTGGCTACAATCCTCTAGCTTGCCATCAACAGTGTGTGAATGTGTGAGTGGGAATGACTGATATCATCGTAAAGTGTCTCTAAGAACCCTATGAGTGTTGAAAAGCGCTATGTAAGTCTGGTTTCATTTCATTAAGTGTAGAGGAGCTTAAATAGTCTGCACAGAGTCCAGACCTCTACATGATAGAAAGAGACTGTGAGCAGGCCTCCTCATCCAATATCAGTGCCTCACCTCACAATTTCTCTACTGGATATTTCCACAGCCACATTTCTAGATATTTTAAACAATTTTCCCAGAAGACTTAAAGATATTGAAGCTTTAAAGGGTCTGTGGCCAAACTAACTGAAGCCTTTGTATTAAAATATAGGATGCACTTAAGGTTCATATGTGTCTGGAGAAAAGTGGCCCTTTGAGAAATATATTGTACCTTTGCATGAGTATCATAAGGCATCAGTGTTCTGTTTCTCAACAATCAAGTTTTTTATATCATTTTTCACAGCACAAAATAAACAAGACTCATTAAAGTGTAACTAAGTAGATAAATTGTGTCATTCATAAGTTTAAATGTAAATAAACGGCATATTCATAAGTGCTATTTCCAGATGTGCTGCTTGCTTTTGCGTCTTTAAAGTACACTTAGAATATGTCTCAATTTCTTAGCAGTCCTGTATTAATTTATCTGTGTAGAACTGGAAGATGCTCTATAACTTTTAATGTAGACAATCCAGCATATTGAGCTGACATGCTTTGGAACACCACCAAACAAGCAAAATACCTCTGGCTTTGAAGTGAAACTTTCAACTAACTGCTGTAGAAAACCACAAGACAAATCAATCAGTAATATACCATGATCTTTAGGAACTCCTTACAATTATTGTGACTTTACTTATTCATTGCCTATTTGGTCTCCCACTTTCTCCTAACAATAGCCTGAAAGGGGAAAAATGGCTTCAGAGGAGGAATTTTGCTGTTTAAAGCCTTTTTTAGTAGTTTGTGGCTTGAGACTGTTTCATAACAAACTACACTAAATATTTTATTGTCAGTCTTTTTTGTTTTATAGATCTTGGAGCCTCGCTTCAGTTCTGAGACTTTGGCGCTGCTTTTAAATATTCCTCCACAGAAGACTTTGCTCCGACGTCATCTTGCTACTGCTTTTGCTGCCCTGGTTGGGCCTCAAGCCATGCAGGAGAAACGAGAGTATGGTAACGCCACAGGCCATGTCCCACTTACTACCACTGCTAAAGTTAAAGTAAGAGGGCCGTTTGAGCAGATCCATATGTAGTTATTACAGAAAAATAACAGATATAAAAATGGATTAATATTGCATTGTACCTTTTGTGTTTTTTCAGCCAAAGAAGCTGGGCTTCACCCAATTCAGTCATCTCAGAAAGAGGAAACCCGATGAATCTGCAGACTACATTTGCCCAATTGACAGTGAGGCACTAACAGTGAACGGAGTTTCCCGGGTGCTCACTCCAGCACACAGAGGCTTTAGCTCAACTTTGGACAGGCAAGCTGAAAAGTGGCAACCAGCATCTGTAAAAGCTCACAGTAATGTTCCAGATAATAACTGAATAAACAAGAAACTCAGTTTTATCTTCCACTTATTGACTTAAAATTTGCTGAAAGATTATTGTGGCTTTTCACCAGGATGTACAGTATTTCTGTTGGGATTTGCTGGATGGGTTTGGAAGACACTATGAATACATACAAGAGTTTTATTTATCATTTTCTTTTTGATCAGATGTAAGATTGAAAATCTCAGTGTTTAAGAGTTAAATGTATCTAATACGACGTGAATGGTATTACAAAGGCTGCTCCCAGCATTCCTTATGAAGAATAATTCCAAAGCTTACCCCACTGCTTAAAAACTGTTTTATTGACCATTTTGTATCTAAATATTTGGATTTTTTTTAATGTAAATTAGGATTGTATGTACAGCTTAATTATTGACATGAAGTTCTTCAAGGTTGTCTTTTTATTTTTGGAATTATTTCATTTAGTATATTAGATCTTAAAATAGAGTTATTGTGTAAATAGTATTTTGCTGATTAGACTGTTAACCTAATTAGAACATAAAATTGTCATTCATTAATACTCCTTAATAAATGGTAGGTTTCTAATATTTCTGAAGCTTTTAGTGGCGTGTAATATTTATTATTTCTGTTTCAATGCTAGATATAGATAGACAGACCGTAGTGCATGGTCACCAGAGCACTCTTCGCTTTAACAACTAAGATGCAGTGAAGAACCCTCAAGCACCCTCTGGGAGGATGTGAGCTTGGGACTAAGAGGTGTGGAAGAATAGCTTGCTTATGAATGAGCTGTGTAAATACTTCCACCTGGAATACAAGAGGATAAACTGCAAAAACTGTAGAATTTTTAATTTTATGCATCTCTTTTCAAATTTATTTTTTAACCCTTATAATACACCAAAATATTTGCATAGCCTGTTATCAGTTTAAGTTATAAAAGTGACAAGAGACATTAAAAAATGTTTTAATGTGCATGACAAATCTGAACTGTAACCAGGTTTCATTTAGTACCTGAACAAGCCAGAAATAATTGTTAAAAGTGTTACATACTGGCAAGTAATCAGTAGCCATATGTCAGTTTTATTAATCCATTAGAAACTGCAGTACATATTAAAGCTGCATCTGGAAGCAAATGATCACCGGGATGGAAAATATAGATCTGCTCAGTCTTCATACTGTTGCTTTACCCTTTTTTGTTTATATTTTCACATCTGTTTTATGGTGCTGTTTAACAAATGTTGGTCTCACTTGGGGACATGTTGCTGCTGCTTGGAACAGCCTAAAGAAATACTAATAAAATGTATCTAGTTTTATTTTAGTGTAGCTTTACTCTTCATTTCAAAGATAGAAATGATAAACAAAATTCTGCTCTGTGAAGAGAAACATGAGGTGTCTGTTTTTCACTAGTAAGCTTATTTTTTTCTTTATTTTTCAGGTATTTTAATGGAAAATTTGACAGATTTGATGTATTTAAATAAACATAGCAAATTTGTTTATCTTGGATTTTTTTAAAATCCTATTTGTGATGGTGTTCTAACACTTTACCTGTCAGTATTTGATCAACATGTCGGCACATCTCTGATGGTGTAAGTTGTCTTTTTTTGTTTTGTTTTTTTAACTGCATTGTGAACTGTAGTTGACAAATATTTAAAATTAGCTTAGACATTATTTTAGGTTTTTTTTTTTTGTTTTTTTACTTTCAATTTCTACAAGACTATAAGACTATTTTTGAAATACACACATAAAAAAATACAAGTAATATATTAGCTCTGCATTTCATCAGTTTGAAAAGACAGGATATTCTAATGAGTAAGTGCAAATGACATAATCAGTTATTTTTATTCAACTGATCAACATAGAAATTGGAGAGATGTAAGTGTGAAGGTTGGCATTACGGTAGGTGAACATCTTAAAAACGCATAAAGCAATTGTAACACAAGGTTTAATAAAGCTGCCGATTATAATATAAGACAAGAGGTTACATGAATTGAATGTTAAGCGCAACATGAATCCTTTTAAACCAGCAGGTGTCAGTGTTGCCTATATAGTCTGACAGAATACCGCCAGTTTTGAACTTTTACACTTTGTTTCACTTTGTCACTTGCCATCTAATCACTTTTATTTATTTTGGGACAATCATTTAATCATCCATTTTGTTCTTGAAAAATCAATGAATGCAGTGTTTAATGTGGAAGGTGTCAGAGCTTAAGAATCTTCTGTTGTCATTTCGCTCTAATTGCAAAGTATATGACTTTTCACATTAAAGAAAAACAAATTAGATCTAAAATCATGTCAAATATATCCACATTTCATTCAATTTTACTCTGCTTTCCAAGTTTGTTTTTCTTGTGTGTGCATGTCTACGTGGAGAAAAGCTGCTTTGTTTATAACTGTGCATCTTAGGCTAATTTCAGTAATGTGATCCAGCCTGCACCCGCTGACAGTTTAATAGCTATTATTTGTGTCACCCTCTCTCATAATGCCTCTGCTGTAAATTGCTACCTGCAGGCAAGGAGGGCTTGACTGACATATTACCTTGCAATATGGTATCTATTGTTTTAATTAAGTGTAAGTGTTTGTGACATTCATTGGTTTCCAAGTTACTTTTTAATAGCACATCAGAAAAAAAAAGTGAAATTAAATTATTATGGTTTACATTACATAAATATTTTGCAAACTCTTTGCTAATGATTACACATTATTCTACCACTGTGACTGTCAGTTTATTTAAATGCATCACAAATAAAAACGATGGATAGGTGATGCAACATAAACCCTCTATTGGCAGCATCTGCTTCCAGGTTTTTTTTTGTTTTTTTTATCCACCTATAAGCTTTATTATTATTCTTTTGTCCCTGACATTTATTTATTTTATTTTTTTTTTATTTATTCATTGCAACAAAAACTAGTTTAGGTTGTTTTTTTCTGTTTTTTTTCCATCAACCAGTGTATTTGTGCTTTAGTTTCACCCCGTTTCTGCCTCAATTTACTCTTTTAGATGCCCTAAGTGAGGCATAATCATGTTTTCATCTGATGTCACTGGCCATTCCTGTCAGTAATGTACCACCAGCTTGCCAGTTGGGGGAACATATTTGATGTTAGGGAGGTGCATGTGTTGCATACTCTCCATCCAGCCACTGAAGTCGTATCTGTCTCCGGCACACCAGTTTGTTCTGACAGGCCTGCCACAATGATGACTGCATCACCCAGATGCGGCAGAGTGGCTTCCGAGCCAACGCTGACATGCCGTCTAAAGGAGCAGTCAGCCGTCTACATGAGTCTCTTTCTGCCCCATCAAACCTCAGAGCCCATCTCATCCCATAGAATGAGGCAGCATCGCCCTGGTTGGTTGTTTCGTTTTGCTCTCTGCGATGAGTTCATCTAATGTGACAGACTTATCTGACTTAGATCGTCTTGATATCTCTAACGATAAGTTTGTGTCTTTAAATCTTTGAGTTATCTAAAGACATCCTGAATTTGTAAATGTAACACTGTTGGTTTTTTAACATGCTGAAAAATTCAAAAACAATTACCATCTGTGTAGGATGATTGCATAAACATAATCACAAATACAAAAATGCTCACAGAGATTATTTCAACAGTCAAAAATGTCCCCGTACTCAGCAGTTCCCTCCTCAGATTCAAGTTGGGACTCAGACTGGACTGCTTCGAGACGTGAATATTAGTACCAGTCAAACATGTTCGCAAAATGAAAAGATTATTTTGCTAAATCTGCCCGGGACATGAATATATCAGATCTTGCTTTGGCGTCAAGTCAGTTGCTGCTGCTGCTAGTTTGAGGGAGCTGAGTGGGGAAAGCTTGGAGAATGCAGCTATGAGAAGGAGCTGCTTGGAAGGCGGCGCTTGGTTCCACCAAACGTTTTGCAAATCAGAATGGTTGCCAAGGAATATTTAACAATTTCTCAAGCATGCGTGAAAAAACTCAAAGCAATCCAGGTCTACTTTTAATGAGGGAGTGACTTTATAAGATGATATAGAGCGAGGGAAAAAAATGTCAATTTTACAAAATACAGCCCCTTTAAATTACATTTTATTTTCAAGCATTGAAGTAAACGTGCAAGTGATGTTGCACAGAGGTGCTTACTTCTTATGAAAAATCTTTAAATGTCTCTACAATTGAAGATAATATTGCATTCCTTTCAATAATTTACTGGTTATGTTGGTTTTATTTGAAGTACATAAGACTAAGGCAGACAAGACTCCTCAAACCAGAAATCATTGAGAACAGAGCCTTGTACAAAGAAATTAACACATACAGTATATACTGTCAGACTTTAAAATTACAAACACCATCATAATAAAAAAAAAGAAAGAAAAGATGTTATGTTACCCACTTTTAAATATAAGTTAATCTCCTCTGAATGGCTAGTTTGACAACCAGAACCATCATAAAATGCTGAAAGTCAAAAGTGTTCCCATGCCAGAAGAATAGAAACTTTTTCTGCACCTCTGGCCATCATCATGGGTGATCAAGACTGACACACATCACCAAAGGCTTTCATGTCTGATGAGAACACCTGTCTGACTCCCTGGATGAAACTGGACAGAGGCTTGCCAATGCAATTAACATTTCATATGTGCTGTGCTGTCTCAGACAACAGTTTTGTGGTGCACTAAAAGAGAGAAGACAGAGCAAGAAAAAAATTGTAGCATATGGTATGATGCTGTAAACCTTTTTGTTTTAGTTATTTATTTATTTTTTTTATCTTTACCATTTCTTAAATCTAATTCCTAATCTATAAGGAGTTGGAAAAAGTTAATTTCTTTTCTTTTTTTGTTGAACTGAAATGTTTTGGGTAGTTTAATATCAAACATAAATAACCAAAGTATCTACCAAAATCAGTCTCAACATTTATTTTTATAAATAAATGTTGAGACTGATTTTAACTAATTTGAACTATCCCAAACCAACCAGTGAGTAACGGGAGAAAAAAAAAAAAAAAGATTTTAAAGGGGCCTAGTCAAAGTTCAGACTTCATTGTGACTGAGATCATATGACAAAACCTTAAACTAGTTGTTTATTCTTGAAGAACCTCCAATATTACTGAATTAAGGCAATAATGCAAGAAAGAATAAGTTAAAATTCCTCAGTGCCAGAAAAGGAAAATGTTTGATGTCAGTCGTTGCTCTTCGGTGTAGAACAACCGGATATCAGGTTCATTGGCAATTGCTTTTTCACATTGAGCCAGGTGTGTTCGAATAGCTTTTGTCATGTAATAAATGAAATTACAATTTGAAAACTGCTTTTTGTAATTACTTAAATTATCTTTCACTGATCTTGGTATTGGTCTCATCTGAAACATTTAGGTGTGACTCAAAAAAGCAAAAACAAAAAAGTTACAAATGACATACACTTTTTCTCTTTGCTGCAAAATCACTTTGAATAAACAGAACAATTAAAAGCTGAGGTCAGAGAGATTTATTACATATTTTATGTTAATTTTGTTCGGCAGATATGAGACACAAGGAAAGTCAATCATGAGATGTTAATGCTGATGGTCTGTAAGGAGGAAACAGAAAAATTTCCACTGAGTTGAGGAACAAAACAGCCATTCAAACTTTTCTTCCAAAATTTATAATTCAGAGTACTCATAAACAGTTATTACATTTACTATTTTGACAAACTGAAAAATACCATTTTACTGTGTAAGTTATCCACCTCTTAGGGACATGATCTTCACATTTATTAACAAAACACCTGGTTGTGTGGTTTTATTAACCTCCTGTGTAAATATGAATACCATAGCCAGAATACATTGCATCCTCTTTTTCTCACATCCTGTTTACAAACTGCAAATACATACAGCAAGGGAGCTGTTTGATGAGATAAGACAGTCTCATTTGGGCAATATTGCATAAAGAAATATGCAAGAAAAAAAAGAAAGAAAAAAAACAAAACAAACCCCACCAGCCACGCTTGATGAAATTACAGACAAAAAAAATGGTCTCTGATGAATTGGCACTTAATTACCGGTTGATTAGCATAATTATGCATGTTAATAGCATCTCAAATGAATTGCAGTTGTCAGGAGGGAGGAAGCATCTGTAGTGGTGGCGGACTGATACATATTTTCTCCTATCCAACAGCGTTGTCTAACTCTTCCCCTTAAGTGTTCTCCATTAATCACAACACACTTCTTTTCCTTTGGAGTGAAATTTGGCATTTTGGGATAATTGGCCTATTATGGCGCGCTTGTCACATCTGTAATACCAGGCTAATGAGTCCCCTTGTGTGCTGGCATTCCATGATGATGGCAGAGCATTGGTGCTGAGTGGCAGGTAAAGATATGACTCAGTCATACTGAGACATATAATCAGACTGTTGCAGAGCTCATCCTCTCAACATCCAAAACACCGACAATATTTGGATCTGTGAAGCCATGGTGAAATAGTGAATGGGAATTTACTACCAATTAAAAGATATAATATGTATATATGTTATTTCTTACAGATTTTAGACTAATTAATGTTACTGTTATATAGTAACATATAACTAGCTATTAAACAATTTCTGTGTATAGTGTATTTTATGACCTTTTAGATGTTTCAGCAAAAGCATATTTAAACTTTAATTACATTTAGTTTTTTATTTTATTTGTTGTAGTAAACCACAATATATTGTAGCACCATAAATAACAATATACACAGTGACAGACGTTTGTTGTTTTTGATACATCTTATGCTATAAATCTGAATCACTTACTTGAAAAATTTCTTGAAAGATAATATTTACTTTCTCTTGATTGAAAAGAAATGCTGTAACGTATTTGATATTAAATATTTCCCCACACTTCTCTTCCTGGTCTCTTATTGATAGGCACTGCGGAGAGGTTGGTGTCAAAGTTGCAGACAGAATCCCGTACAGATTGTGGGAAAAGGTTCAGTCTAAGATGATTCTGTTGCGTATTGCATTTGTAATAATCTGTAAGTACACTTTTTAAAACTTTCACCAAAAAGAAATAAAGGCTATTAACAATTTTTCAAAAAATAATTTTTATCAATCAAATGTATAGTCGTTTTTTAAATAAATTGAAATCACAGTTACAGTATTCTTAGGGAACGCATCTTTAAAAAAACAAAAAAAAAACAACAACAACAAAAAAAAACCCAATTAAATTAAGCAACAAACAAAGTACAAAACTCAGTGACTGAACCAATCACTTTAGCCATTGGCTTTTGTGGCAGGGAGAATTGCAATGGATATTAACTTACTAATGCCTTGTGGTCTGTCATTCTCAGAGACGGCCTCTTAATGCCCAAATGGCTCATTTACATTATTGATAAACCAACCCTGAATCACCTCAAACATAGACTATTTAGGGGAAATAATTTTATGCAAACTACATATTGATGGACTAATGATCAATTGGTCCTTGTGTGGTGATAATATGCAACCACTAAAATGTGATGTACATGCTCAATTAGAGAGCGTAGCTAAGTAGTAGCTGGTTTAAGCAAGTGGTGTTGCTGCACTGCTTCTCCGTCTGAAAATACATCTTACTCCATGAATGATATTGTGACAGAATTCTTCATCATCCTTGATAAATGTTTGTAAAGCAATCTTCTTCTCCAATAATGGTAAACATTTTCTTTAGTTTAACTAAGATGGATCAGGACATCATTTATTTAATCTTTCAATTGTCACTTTATGCGTTTTTAGTAAAATCAACGCTGGAATAATTTAAATAACAGACTGTTCATGTGTTAGTATGACAATCAAACTCCAGGCCTAAATTAGTTTAAAAGTCTTCATTAAGACTAAAAATTCTGACAAGTACACAAATCAATTTTTGCTGAAGCTGTTTTGCAAAGAGGAATGTGCTAAAATGTTGATCTTTACATCAACAGACATGCAGACTTTTGAGGTGAAATTGCAGTGATAGGTGATTCTAAAAGTATTTTATTTAGGTGGCTTCATGGAGAAGGTGAGCATTAGTTCATAATTTCTTAAAAATTGAAGTTTGTTTTTCTTAGATATTTGCCAAATTTTGGAGCCATTTATCATTCCTTCACTTCTGACTAACACTGCAGACTTTGCTAATAAAAAACCCTGACAGCATGATTTCTTTCCCATGGCTCTTGGACCGTAAGTCTTGAAAGGTTGTTCTTGAAAAGGGAAATGTAAATTTGTTGGCACAAGTTTTGCTGTGCAAAACATTGGATTGCATGTTAAAATGTTCATTTGAAGGAGGACTTCTTTAATTTTGTTTGAATAGAAAACAACATGATGCATGTTTTCAGGGTTTTTTTCTAACTCAGTGCAATCTCACTAGAGAATCAATAAGGAATTAAATTGATAAGTAAAACTGATTTCTTAAGTGAATATTTCTTAAGAACAGTGTATCTTTAATTTGCCTCTTAGAGCCTTTAAACATTTCATCTTTCATCTTATTTTAAACCTTTTAAAATATTTTTTGGAGCGGTCAAAGCAGATAAACTCCAGAAATTGATTGATCAAAATGCTCATATGCATTATAGGGACATCCTTTTCCAAACAATAAAATAATCAATGCTGTGATCAAATACATTGTTGTGTACAAAGTGATGCAAATGGGCTCTGCCAGAGCTCCTTTTGTGTCTCTGACAAATTGGGGACATTGTTTGCATGCAGGGAGATTGCCTGTCTCTCATAGTAGCACATGGTACAGAGGATTTGTCTTGCTGATTGATTGGTGTCATCTGTAAATGTTCATCAGTAAGAGCCATCACTGTAAGAATAAATTTCTTTTAAAAGCAAATGTAAGTGGTACGATTAGCATTTTTGTGTCTCTGTGACAGAAATAGTCATTATTATTCCCCACCCAAACAATAAGAAGACAAAGGGTACAGCTTTGTCAGTGTATCATCATTTATCCCTGTGACCTACAAGGTATATAGATGTCACCAATTGCCATTGAGTTAAAGACAGAAAACCACTGAGGATTATGAGGATTCATAATACAATCAAGACTGAAAAAATTCAGAATTCTTTTTTTCCCCAGAGATCCCAAAATTCTTCCGTAGACACTTTGTCTATTTGATTTTGCTTGTCCAGTCGTTACATATAGAAGTAATGAAGACTTTTTTCAATTCCCAACTTCAAATGCAAAGCATCTTTGGCAATGACTGCCTTGCAATATTAAGAATCTATTAAAACGGCACCATTTTCAGCTTCCAAGTCAAAGCCTGAGGAATAATCAACTCATGCTTTGGGCAATGTTAGCCCACAATAAGCTTTTTAAAATGAAAGTGCAGGATTTGTGCACTTGTGTTCACAAATCCTGTTCATATTGATGGCAATGAATGAAATGCTCCTCTTCATTTTTAGCTTTTCTACATATATCAGCCATGGGGAAAATCATTTATCAGGGCCATACGGGTATTATGTATGCTGACTGCTACCATTATGATAAAATATAATAATGAAAAGAGGTTGTGGTGATTGGGGGTCTATGAGCCTCAAAGGTAATTTGCACAGTCATGTTTCAGGCATACTGTGCAATAATTTTAAACCAAGCCTGATGTCTTTGCGCCTCAAATGCCCAGAGGTAACACATCTTTGGCCTGGAGGGGGGATTATTGCAGATGTTAGTCATTAATCGGTTGGGTAAAGTTTTGACGAAAGGTCAAAAGCAAAGTCATTGTTTGCAGAAAATTAACACACAATGAAAACCATCATTTTCAAATTAAGAGCCCAGCATGATGTTAGAGGAATTCTGATTCACACTTGCTTTCCAACCACAAGACACTGACTCCTTGCAGTCACTGAGTCAACCATGAAAGTCCACTTGGAGTTCAGTCATATCAGGCAGTAATTGAAATAATCCCAGGCCATCATATCTCTATGTGAAAGACTTCAGATGATATTTTGTTTTCAATAAGAATAATCTAGTCTCTCCCCGGATACAATTCTGTAATGATATAGCATTGCTTTGACATGTACTTTTAAAAACAGAAAACATCAGCTTTCTTAAAGGAAAATGTGAGTAAATAGTGCAACATTAATGGTGTAGGCATCCAGCCTAATCTAGAGGAGAAAAGGGACATCATATTATGAAACAAAATTAGAGCAAGTGTGTTCAAAAGTAATTAGCCCCCTTCTTTAGCACTGTCCATTAGCCCTGACATATTGACACAGGAGAAGAAAACATTTGTGTCAACTCTGGCAGCTGCCTGCACCGTTCAGATAAACATTTTCTTTCTGTTTTGTTTTGATTCCTGATTACAAAATGATTAGTCAGCATGTCCGTCACCTTCTTACCCTTCACCTCTCCTGTAGCTTGACTGACAGATCAAACAATACAATGGTGGGTCTTCGTAAAGTGTCTGCTACTTTCTCTAGTCCTTTTTCAGTGAAGCACAACATTTGGCTTGTAAAATTCATGTGTACATGCTTTACAATGGATAAATAAATTTGGGCTCCATTATTTTTCTATAATAATCCTTGAAATTAACATAGACAATGCATTTTCTAAATGTGAGGAAGAATTTATTATCGTTGTTATTTTTTTGACTGTAATACCTTGGGGGTCATAGAAACGATTTCTAATTCTATGCAATTCAATTGTAAAAGACTTACTCTTACCTTTATTTATTTATTAAGGTAAAAATGTATAAATTACAATACAGCAATGTAACAGAATTTCATAAACAATTTATACCACTGTGTTGAGAAATCACAAACAGCAATATTTTTCTCCCAGGATCTTTTCCTGAGTAAATATTAACTTCTTCATTGTTCATTTACCAGTATCTCATGGCTAACACAAGCTTTGAACAGCTTTAGATAAAACACAACAGCTCTTTTATAGAATAGTGTCACTATGGATGAATGACTATTCTGTATACCTTATCAAATATTCATGCTTATTTTAATTGCGGTATTATATGCTTGAATCAAATGTTACTGTTATTACCTGAAATAACTTTGCAATCTAGTGGCAAAGGTGACACAAATTCAGAGAAAGCACTTCATTTTGATTACTGACGAAGTAATGTTTGATAACAATGTGATAACTTGTTACGATAACAGCAGACAGAGCACAGGGTGCCCTTGTGTTTATTTCAGTAGCAGTCGGATTGTTCATTGGTCGCCCCCCCCGACGCTGTAGGAGCTTATATTTCGATAAGAGTTTGATAAAAAGACGATAAGGACAGTATCTTAAATCTTTGGCTGTATTGATTTACTGCTCTGGCTTCTACAAATGACATACCACCGTCTCCTTCCTTCTTTAACAACTTCTTAGATAGTCAGAGGAGCTTGTTATTTTACGCATATCACTACATATTCTTACACTGGAGAGATATATCACTAAAAACATGACATTTCTTAACCCTGGATTCAGTTTGTGAGTTAAGGTACAATAAAAGACCATGAAAGACATTCTGTAGATTTAGATTTGTCTTGTCAACACTGACATTATATGTAAAGATATGCACCAGCGAAATGAATGTCTTTCAAAGTTTCATTCAAAATGGCCTCTACAGAATGTCAGCCACGTAGCTAACATTTGTCTTTTCAGTGGAACTATTTTAGAATAAAGATAAATGCTGTCCACTTTTACAAAGCCATAAATGTCTGATTTTACTCACTATAACTGAGTAATCAACATAAAGGTTTCAACTTTGGACCTAATTCCCAGTAACTTATCCTGTTGGAGTACAGCCAGGATTATTGATAGGATGGTATCACTGTGCCATAATAGTGACTGATTACCGCAAAAGTATTTTTAAGTTAAACAAACTTTCAAAGCTGACCACATAAGTAATACAATAATAATGCTAAAAATATCTTCTCAGATTACCTCAAGTTTGAGAAAATATATTTTAATCAAATAAATTTAGTTTAGTTTTGCATAATAAAATTAAACGAATTTAAATAAAATAAATAACTATTCTGTTCATTGTGATTTGATATCTTTGAATGTCAAAGATTTTTAATGAAGAACTAAAACTCTTTCTTCTGAAATAACATGAATGGATTTGTTTTCCATTCACAAAACATTCTTGATAAAGCAGTGTTTATGATCTGTACTCCCTCACTAGTGACAAAATCACATGCTCTGGTGCTTTGGCCTTTGATCAATGGTTAGATATGGGGCAGCAGTCACTTTTCAGGGCATGCTCTTGGTCCTGGTGGAAATAACTGAGGAACTGCAGAAAAAGAAAGTCCACTTATTTTTTTCAGTTTTCTCTAAATAGAGTTGAAAAATGGGGGTGAATTTGATAGATATTACTGTTTTATTTTTCTGTTGTATTGCAAAATATATTGCCAGTAGGATGAAATATTAAATGCTTATAGGTTTTAGATTTTTGATTTCTTGTTTTGATTCACATATTTTCATGTGACAGGGTTGGGATGAGAATAAAAATGAGCAGAAGAAATCTTTGTAGATCTACTTCTTTCCATGAACAGGATTTTGGTGGAAGGTAGTTTTACATTTTTTCTTGGGCAAGAGGTTTTGACAAACTTTTGGTATGATACTTTGGATTTCTTACTCTCCAAAAACCATCTAAGCACATGTTATTTCAGCCAGTGGATCTGCAAGTATTTTTCTCTCTCCAACAAATTTTGCACTGAGATTTGCACTGTACTATATCTACTTTTCATACGTTTGTATGTTTGCATATTTATTTTTATTTAAATAATCCCATTCAAAGTTGCAGGGAGAGCTAGGGGCTACCTCTGCAGGTAAACGGCGAGAGGCAGGTTGCATCCTGGACGAGTTGTCAGTCAGACCAATATAGACACTCCAGATAGAAAACCATATTCAGACACACATATACACATATAAAGTCAAATTATAGCCACCAACTAACCCCACATCATTTTTTACTGACTGTACAAGGAAATAACTCAATCCAAAGATTTGAAACGACTGCCTTCTCATGATACAGCCATGTGATTTTATTCCTTGTTTCCACTGAGTTTGTTAATTTTTCATGTCTATTATGTTAACTTCTGTATTTAAAAATGCCATTTAAAGACCCCTCATCACATTTAGACAACACATTTTTACAGAATTGTAACTAATGAAGGGATTTCTTGATTTGTCTGTGATATTCTACAAGCATTTACAAAAACTGGAAGATTATCGTGGTTTGTAAAAATATGTCTAGAACTGCTTAAGGCTATAATCCTGTGATTGTAAAACACAAATATATTCATACCTTTTCAACAACTTTATACAGATTTTTTTTTTTTCAGGAAATCCCACAAAATAATCTAAAATACTAAATATTCATATTGAAAAGTGATGAAGTCAGTCTGATTCAAGACCTTCTGGTACAAACTGAATCCTTACCTGATTATAAATCACCTTGGAAACACATGGTGATGCAAAATCCATAATGTGAACATCATGCTTAAAACCATATTTAAGCATTCAGGAGCACTGCTACAATAGCCTGTTAGCATGCATTTTGCATTTATTTACCAATTAAAAATGCATTTGGTATGGATTTGAAAGTACTATGCAAAGCTGCAGTGCTCCTGTAAACAGATTACGGTCCTGGGGGACAGTGTGGTATTGAATGATTAAATAGGCCTACTATGATTTATGATAATGCATAAGAAAAAACAGGGGCCTCTACCCTCAGTCGCTTCACTACAGCAAAGAATTGTGAAATTAGCATTTACTACAATTCTTCAGTTTCCAGTAAATACCTTTACTTTAATATCTCATGTAAGTTAAGTCTTTGTCCAAAATTATTTCAGTCACTCTGTGCATCTCATGTTCTGCAGTCGTCAATGCAAATATTTGACATTGGTGAGAAACAAATTACCCAATGTAAGCAAGACAACAGTCTCTTATTTGCACACAAAAAACTAAATGTTTAAAGAAAAATAACTTTCTTTTGTTATTGAAAGAGAGTTACCCTACTCCTCAGTGGACTCTGATCTGTTTTAGCAGTGCAACACATGGCATCAGTCGGAGCTATAAAGCCCATGTTAAACAGCGAGTTGATTTGAGCACTCCATGAGCGCGAGAGATGTTCGTTAAGACCTCTTTCAATTCAACTGACATGTTGAATGCTCCTCAGAGCAAAGGGAGATTTGGGGCTTCGCTTTATGTGACAGATAAGATTACACAGCTAATCCAACCATGTCACAAGGGAATCCTGTAGTCTTCAACTTGCTTTTATGAAGTGCTTCTCTCTCGCAGTTGGTGTAATTAAGAAATCTTTTAATTTGCACCGACTTGATTCAGTTTCTGTATTCAGCAAAGCAATTGGACCTAATATCTTTTATTCCGTGGCTCAGCTATGTTTCGTTCTAAGGCCAAGGTATTATCCTTTTAGCGTTGGGTTTGCTTGACTTTAGAATAAGTAGTCTTGTAGTTTTGTTTTATAATAGACCTATCCAGCAGTACACCTAATTACAAGGTTTTCTGGTAGAACAAAAGTGGGTTTTTTTCCCTTTCAGTCCACAGACCCATCAGGCAGCCTTAGCAGTAAAATGCTGCGCTTCAATGAGACATTCACAACAGTTTTAAAGCCTTGCTCCCATTCTGCCAATGGTATTTTGAGTCAGCTTGAATTTGTACCCCTCACTTCCCAAACACTCCCCTGCTCCCCAGAAAAAAAATAAAATAAAAAATTTCCTGAGTAAACAAACTGAGTAAAGTGTGAAACCATTTTAACTATTAAATGGCAGATTCACTGTAATATTCAGCGCAATTATGTACGACATATGCTACACTGCAGCTAATGGGTGAGATTCTTAACCTTTATCTTTTTAAATACTACTGGGTACATATCTGTGTGTTATCTCTAAAGACACAGCAACATACAGCCATATGTTGGCAATAACACAGGGGTGTTTCCTCCTGCTGGCCACACTTTAGGAACCTTTGAAATGTAATTAGATTTTATCAGCCAGTAAAGCAAACCCTCTTGTACAGATCAAGTGTGTGTATCATATGATTACAGTACCATGCTCTGATAAGAAACATTTCTATATGAATGAAAACGTGGCCTTTGGTCTTGTGTGTTTTTGTCACTATAAAGGTCTGTAATTGGTGCTATACAGATTACGAAAAGTTATTGGAAATAGCCTAATATTTAATATGTTAAAACAAAAAGCTAAAAGTGAACTAACATTAGTTTCATTTGTTTGTACATCACTGCTGAAACAGGAGAGGTCAACAGGGATTCAGTATTCAGGCACTAAAGTCGCAAATTATTATACAAAAGGTTGTCTTGCCCTGAAGTTTAACCTGTTTTATGATGTTTTACTTTTAACAAGACTGTATTTTCTAAAGTAAACCTTATACTGTACTGAAGAATTAAAGACAGCAATTGCTATCATTGCCTTATTGCAAGGATTACAGAGAGAATCAGGGTCACACAATATCCTGTGGCTTTAAAAAAAAAAAAAGAAAAGAAAAGGAACTTGTGTCCAACTTTATCAGTAACTCCCGAGACAGCATGCCAGGTTGACCTCTTTTGCAGCACTAAGGTATGGCTAAGGCTATGAAAAGGGTACTATTCAAAATGAAAACAGCTAATCCATTAAAATGCTGGTATAACTGCTTTGTGTTCTATTTGCTTTTAATACAAATAATTAAATTTCATAAAATTTTAAAATACTTTTACAATCAAAGTTATAAAAGATGGGGCCCATCGCTCTGGGGTCAAGTCTTGACAGGAGCAATATATGCACAATACTTGGCTGAAGCCACCCTGCTGTCACTTTGTGATTGGATTAATGTTGGTCTAGCATTGCTGCCAGCTTTGTGGAAACCCCAGGTGCTTCCTGCTGCCTTGTCTCAGGGGCCCTTTGCAAGTCCAGCCAGGTGTTGTGTTACTTTAAGGCACATTCAAAAAAAGTTTAAAAATTAAGTTCAATTACTACAGAAACATTTCTGAAATCATGTCCTTAGTAAAATACATCAATTCTAATGCAGAACATATAAAAATTATTCTTGCTGTCTTTGAGCCCCAAGTAGGGTAGCCATTCACCAGATATTATGACTATTACTACAATGTTAATCTGATTGTTCTAAGTATTGACAGCATAGAAATGGAGTTTTTAAATTTAATTTGATATGAGTTTGCATACCACTACTGCCCAGTCTTGATCCTATAGTAAAAATCAGAACATTAAAATGTTGCTATGTTGAAAAAGCCCCATTCACCAAAATCAATAGCTCAATGGACAAAACAAGAAATGACCAAAGTAGTAAATAAGGTGATTTGCATTTTGTAGTACATTTTTGTTTAAGTCATTTTATAAATTTGACCTGCAATATTTCCTTTTGTGACTTGTATCTTAAAAGTCTCCTTTTCTGTTACTGAATTATTTAATTTCAGTGTTGAGGTCCTCAACAAAATAAGGATGTCATTAAGAATTTATGAATATAACATCAGTTTCTTTTTTCTATCTCTCAACATTACTGAACCCTTTTTCGTTTCTTAATTAAAGCACTCTACTCCTCCCCACTTTCTATCACAGTTCTGAGACCCCTGTGCTGCAGGATTATGGGATTACACCAGTAGGGTCCATGCTTATGAAAGCACTCAGTAGCAACCAGTCTGCTGCTCGGATTCCTGTGGTACAAAGAAATTCTAGGTGGAATTCTTTATTTGGACCAACAGAGCCTCTGCCTTTGTAAGCAGCACCGCAGGTCTGTGCTGGCATCCAATGGCATTTATTTTTACTTATTTGCCAAAGAGTGCAAAAAAACAACAACAAAAAAACCCCTAATTATCTATGTATTTCAAATGAATTTTATTGGGTTACAAATAACAACTTTGAGCTGTGTGTGAGTGTTGGTGTGTCTTCATTGGAAGGTGTAGCTGTTGTTTACCTTAGTGTCTGAATTAATAAGACTATTACCTCAGCAATTATAGCTCTGTGCAGCACCTTGGATTAATTTCTTTGGATATCCAATGCTACCAATTAAAACTGTTGCCATAAGTCTAGCAAGAGAGGGTTTCAAAAGATAAATTTCCCACCAAATAACAATGGTAATTTTGTAGGTTGTAAAACTGGGAGCAATTATTTTAATAAGCATAAAACAATTTCTACTGAGCAGGAGCCATGGCCGATCCAACGTTAGAGCTCGTGCCAAAAGTAGAAAAGTAAGAGTGTCAAAACAACCACAGGAGAGAATGAGGTTACCTGTTCAGAAGGTTGTAAAAGAGGGAGGTGTTGACCTCCTGCTGCTTCACTCTGTGTGGTCACAGACTGTCTGGTCAATGTTGCGTTGGAATTTTCAGAGGATGCATATCCACAAACATAGTCACACACATGTACACTTAAGTAGAGATCACAAATATTCAATCCTACAAAGCACTCAAGCAGTGAACAAATACATTAAGTTACTACTGCAAATCTGCTATACAGTAATATTACATGTATAGTTCTAAAAGTTTATCTGTGAAGTACTAGTGCTTACTGTACCTAAATGTTTAGAGCATTATTCTAAGCTTGTTAGTCCTAATGACAGTGTCAGCAGCAATGATCAGCAATTTGAGAAGCAACATGTTTAAAACGTTCATGCATTTAAGTCCTTACAAGACTGAACTCATTCTTACGGTCATTGTTTTGCTGGGGTCCACAACTGGTTTCATTTCTGAAAATGTCCAATGCCAAGATTTCCTCCACATGACTTTCAACAGGCACCAGCAACCCTCCCGACCCCAAGCGGGACAAGGGTGTTAGAGAATGCATGGATGGATGGATGGATGGATGGATGGATGGATGGATAGACTTTCAACATGACAGGTTTGCTATTTTCCACTGAATTTGGCAGCTAACTCACAATGGCCCTATAGACATTTCTTTGTTTAGCAACCAAGCCAACGTATCACATTGACACTCCAAATTTGGCACAAGATGTAGATTTGTGAGCAAATGTCTTGTTTACTGTTGGAATACAAATTGTATGTAGGAAACACAGAATACTAGCTGAGAGAGTATGCACTAATATTATTGGTTTGGAATATTTTCTGCTAATATAATGCTGTGATATAAAATTTGGATAAGCAAGATATTTAAAGTGGGGTACTGTATAAAATTAACTTTTTGAGTTTTGTGTCATATTGTAATGTTATTCACTCATCAGAGTCATACCTGGAGTGTTGATTTGATTCTTTCATATATATTTGAGGAATCCTTGAATCTCTGGCGGAAGTCACATAAGTTTAAGCCATTTAAGATGATAAATGAAATCCATTGCATGACTATATTTAATACTTTATTTTTATCCACATAAGCTACTAAGAAAAACATGATATACAGTATGTTGTGCATTTCTAATGAGTACTACTGAGTACTATAGATACAGTTGGAGTTGACCAAAGCATGCTTACCTTGATGTAGATATGTCCCTGTAAATAAGTTTTCAGTACATGGTGAAGAATCATGTAACAAGCTGATTATCCTGCTCAATTTGTAGTCTCCTGCACATCTGGCTCTTAAATTACCACTGCTAAACACAAGGAAAAATTTACAATGATCTTGACAGGGTTTCAGACTGGGCAAAGAGCCCAGTCCCCCTACCTCACACAGCCTCAGAGCCCAAAACACACACATGGGGCCTATTATTCTTAAAGTAGCTGCTGTGGCACAAGGGGATAATTTGAACAAAGTGTGTGTGCATGCTTGAACACAGTCTTTGAATGTTTACTCTGTTATCATGTCCTCACATCTCCAGCAAGTGGCAGAGTAAAAGCGTGCCTTGTCGAGATAGAGGTATGGGAAGATTGTTGTGCTGTTTAAACCCTTAAAATCTCCTTTCCATTTATCCCTAAACTGTCAAGTCAGCTCTTGAGTGACTTGTTCATTTACATATTTGTTTTGTTTTCAATTTGGCAGGAGAACTCTGACATGTGTGTTTATTAAAGAGGCACTTAACAGATATGCACTGATGAGTATATCTAAAGCTGTAAGTCATATAAACATTATATGTAGAAGATGAAATAAGACAACAACCGAAAGAACACTAAGTAAATAAGTGCCAAAATAAAGGTGGCGTGGTATACAACATTCATTCATCCATGCATTTATTCATTCACCTCTTTTAAATCTATGTCCAGGATACTTTTTCTAACCCCAAACTTACAGTAATACCAGTTGTTGGTCATACCTCTAGGCTGTAGACGGACTGTCTCCTCATGGTACTGGGTGAATTAGGCTGTGGCTCGTCAGCAATGTGCTAAACCCATACGTGACTTATGGTTACCCACAAGAGATTTGGCCTTTAGTCCTACGACTTCAACCACAGAGCAGAAACACAAAAACGTGACATCACAAGCACCAATAAAAGAAAGGAAGACAGCAAGTGTCAAATAATGGAATGTGCTCTTATGGTGAGCTTATGATTGCTGTGTTCTCCAGTCTAACCTTCATCATTTTTTCCATTAGGTTTAGGTTTTGCTAAGTGAGACAGACAGCTCTGGTAGCTTACTGTTTATTGCAAGGCTACCACTCAGAAATGTGTCTGATTACCAAAGTTTTACGGGATTCTTCCAAGTCAGATACCAAAGGGCAGAGTCATTAACACCAGTTTTGAAATATGACAATTCTTTAAAAAATTATTCCAGCTTTTGGGTACTTTTGATGCATATAGTATTTCCAATGACTCATCCTCCATATGGCTAAACTTCTCAACCACTCCTGAGAGGTGAGCCACTGGCTTTTATTCCACATTTATTCACACAAAGAATTGAGTTTCACCAAATGGGACACTCAAAAAGGGAATTAAATGTTTTTTTCAAGGTGTGTAATAATGTAACATGATCAAATAGTTGTGCATTGAGTAAGTATTAAAAAACTATGTTACTTTTCCAGTTGCTATTAAGTGTTATTTGAGCAAAACCACAATGTTGGTGTAGTGTTAAGAGTGCCGTTCAGAATGAATTCAAAGGTCTCTTGTTAAAATCTACTCCCAGACTGCATAACATTCATTTTCAAGAAACTAAATCGTTTCTATTGTTTCACAAGGTGATTCTCAGACTCTGAGCTCAACCATTGTGTTTTCTTGCTTACCAATAATTCTCTGTTATCTGTTTCATTTCTTAAACTTTATGCTTTGCCAGTTAAAATGGATCATGTATTCCTTTATGCTTACATTCTATTTGAAAAAGAAAAATCTTAAAAATTCACCATTTTAATAGCGAAGCAAAAGAGTTGAACTATTCAAAAATAGGCTATTGCACCCATGTTCAATGCATCTCTAAATAAAGACTCAAAGTTTTATCATTTTCATCCAATCTTCTTGTCAGAAAGAGATCTGCCCACCGCATTTTTTCCAGAATTGTTTCATTGACATAATCCAACCAACCACAATTTGGTTATCAAAGGAATCAATTGAAAAAGGCTTATTAGACATATGCTTGCAGAACTGATGAAACACTACACTAATCTTCTGTTAGTGAGGTTTATTAATGAACTTCAATGGATAAACATGATGTTGGCTATGGAAGCCTATTAATCCTACCAAGTAAAACACAACTATTGATTTAAGGTTGTTGTAATCATCCTTGGTAGATCACAACAGGTTACAATGTCATCAGTCCCATGAAGGCTGAGGTCCCCATTGGGATATTGGACCCTCATGGGGCAAATCACCTTGGACGTCATTCAGTGATGTCACTGAATGACGCAACTATCACTGGATACCTAATCGCCAGGAGCTACAGGACCTCTTGTTTGCTGTCTTTCACTTGCAGCAAGTTCAAAGAGGAATAGTCCAGGGCCTTACAGAAGATTGGTTCCAACTATGCACCAAGTTTAATGGCATCATGCCTTTCTTATAGTTCTCAAACTTCCACTTGAGTTCTTTCTTTTTTAGTGAAATGATGTGTCCTGGAAGAGTGAAGACAGGAGAGCTGCTCTGTTAGACAGAAGGTTAGGATGTTTGGAAACTGCAGCTCCGAGGTGGAGCTGCGCCTTGAAGGCAGGCAGAGATGCGCCTTTGGTCTCTCCAGATGTTTTGCACAGTTGAATGGTTGCCACGGAGATGAGACGATTTCTCAAACATGAATAAAAGAATCAAAGCAACACTCCAGGTATGTTTTTGGTGAGGGAATAACATTATAGCATGATGTAAAGTTTTTTTTTAAGTTGATTTTAGATAATACTGCCCCTTTAATAGTTACACTTTAAATCAAATCATGACTATATTTTTTTAGTAATGTTTGTATATTTTTTCAGTTTTTTGCTTTTTTCAGTTAAGCATGAACCCAGAGGACAGAGAAAACTAAAACAAGTCACTAATTTGACTGCAATTCAAAAGTAAACCTTTTCAGGTGAGGATATATTTTGCCATCCAGAACCAAGAATGAACCTGAAAGCCAATAACTGTTTATCCAGGTAAATATTGACAATGTCAAATTTTACTGTCCTCATTTGACCTCCTCATATTTACATTATATACAAATAAAACACATTATGTTGGTTGCATCTAGTGTCATTCTTAAATTTCAAAACACCTATTTATCACATACAGATTAGCATTGCCCATCATCACTCTTGCATAAAGCATCCACACATCAGAGAGGGAGTTGCTGGGGCAGGATAAGCGGTGTGATTTTCATGATTTGATAATGAAATTTAAAAGAGATAGACTGATGTCTGTGGGTGGGCTCAGGGGACTGAGTGTACAGGTGATTCATTCAAAGACAAAACAGAGCTTATGAATATGTCAGAATGGTAGTTAATTGCAAATGTTAGCAGCAGTTGAAATGGATTGTTCTTACTACTGCTGTAGCTCCAAATTATGACTCTTTTTTTACCCTTTGAACTGAAATGATCACTGTAAGCACAGACTCAGTAAAAGCATATTTTTAATGGATACATGCTTACAAAAATGTAAAATAAGTGAGGAAAATGAGTTGCAAACTGTCTTAAAATGCAGAAGATAATTCAAACATTGAGTTCAAAATGAAGTAACAGTTTTACAGAGCTTGATCCCTCATCAAACAAGCTATTCAATGAAGCAAGGTCCTAATCTGGTGGTATTCACAGTCTATTTCCAATGTTTGAACTTGGAGAAAATCCCCAGGGAGTCCTGGTCTATCAGTGCTTTAACCTTGGTTGTGAATCTAGCTTTTCCTTATTTTATGCACAGGTAAAACTTCTAGTTCTTGATGACCGGGTGCAAATTCTTTTTAAATAGCCTTAAGAATAAAATAATTTAGGTCCCAGTTTCATTGAATGCTCTCTCATTTTTGTCATGAGGAGATCTGCTGCCAAAGCGGTCTTTCTCCTCCACATCAATTGCAGAACAAAGATCCCGGTGTGCTGAAGCAGGGTCCAGTTGACGTACATTTCTCATCCCCTACTACATGCTATCTAAAATTACTTTTTAGAAAAAAGTTATTTGTCACCAACACTGATTAAGCCACTGATTTTAGGATTTAGCAATTATTTTCAAACATGCACAGATATGTTTGCAAGTTACAAAAACAGTTCATAACGCAGAAATGTTGCAAAGGGAGTCTGCCGTTAAACATTTTGGAAATAATCGTCTTCTGTTTTATCTGCTGGGTATAATTTATTCTAGAAGCAAAAAAAAAAAAAAGTAGTTGTTCATGACCTTGATAGTCGGCACATTAAAGGGGAGAGTGTTTGCTAAACGTGAAATTATATGCTGCAAGAAAGACATGGCTACATCATTGGAGTCACCCCAGAGTAAACAAATGAGTTCAGCAAGCAGAGGAGGGATTACCATATCTCCACTTAACTTATTTTATCCTGTGAGAATCATCAATATTAAAGGGTAAGGAGAAGGAGAGAAACTGCTGAGGTGGGCTTTTAACAGCAGGGTGAACTGCGATGTTTAAGCAGAGAGATAAATGAGAAATCTCCCCAGAATCTACAAAGAGAGTAAACAGAGTCGTTTTATCTTTTCACAATGTACCGATTTCTTGCTTTTGAAATGGTGTCACAAGCAACTTAATTCTTGTACCCTGAGTTATTTATTTGCTCTTCTTGTTGGTTTTGTCTTTCTGTGCATAATTTGATCTAACAACATGGGTTTTGACATAAATATCGCCATTCTACTTTTCAATTACAGTCTAAATGTATTTATTACTCATTTTCTAAGTTTAATGTATGACTGTTTTAAATCTCATTACAGTTTTGACAATTTTTCCAGGTAATTTGAACTGACACGTGAAATATGCTTTAAGTGGCTTCTGTGAAAATCATAGGTCCTACCTACCAATGTATATGTTGCTATTCTTTTATTTTGTAAATTGACACATCTGTGTGTCTAATGTAATGTGATGTTGGATATTTTTATGTTTTTTTATTATCTGTGGAACAGGAATCTGCTGTAAACAGCAATTGGGCCAGATTTCTTTTATTTTTTTCCTGTTTAAAAAAAATAAACAAATAATCTGCCACGCTTATGTAGATAACACCATATGGATGTAGATACTACAAAACGGCTGTGAGGCTCAGAATGATGGTGTTGTCAAGCTTAAGATTCTTCAGACTAAACGTTAGGTTGCTGATCTGTGAACTTTGCTCCTGTTTATCTCACTGTGACAAAAAAACAATTAAATAATGCTTAAGCATTAGGAGCCTGTTTACACCGACACTTACTCAAGCTCGTGCAAATGTGCCAGCTAGGGAACACACACCCTGAACGGAGGCCTTTTTTCTGCTTGCCAAATTGTAATCCTGGCCTCCACCTGATATAAGTTATCAATATTTTACAGCTGCCATTAAAACTTTAAAGAGGCAACAATTAGACAGAGAAACAAAGGAGATCTTTCATGAAGTGTGGTCAGGAAAGATTTTAAAGACGCCTTTAAACCCTTTCATTTGTTCATATAAAATTCCTCCTGTTACATGAAGCTGTGTGGTTGGACACGTTTCATGAAAATATATTCTAACGTAGTCTGTGGTTTCCTTAAGGTTGCCATGGCCATCAGCAGGGAGAGTTTGAGTGAAAGCCAGAATCGTCTTCCACAGGACTGCAACAAATATTACACATATACGTGGATAAAAATAATAATAAAAAAAAGATTAATAATTGCATATCCCCGCCCAAGAAATAGCTTTGTCAAATTTTATTGAACTTTTTTTGTTTAGGTTTTCTTGGCACTCATGGCCTTTATTCACTAGCATTTATCTGTTTAGCATTCCCTGCTTTAATCATCATCAAAAAGGCTGTCATTGTCCTGTCTGAACTTGGGTCCTACTCAATCTCAGGTCATACATCATCAGGTGCCATAATGTCTGCCAGTGAATATGCAGATTTTTATTTTTTATGAATAATATGGCAACACAGAAGTAAAACAAAACATAGCAATGTAACTCCAGACATAGGTTGGCTTTTCTAACACCAGTCAAAGAAAGTCAGAATGATAATGAATATCAAAGTCTGTGTTCTTTTTTAATTTGTCTCATTTGTCAGTTAGTACTTTTACCTTCTAAAAACGCAGAGTGCTTGAAATTTTGAATATTTTGAGCCTTACAAATGCAATAAGAAGCTGAGGGGAAATACTGTATAAACTTTACTTTAAACAGCAAAGCCAAATAGGCTGCAGAGTATTCTGCTTGAAAAACAATAGTTGTACATTTTTCTGCACCTGCACTAAATTTAAATTCTAAATAGCTGTAAAAAGAAATCCATCTTTCTTTATTTCTTTCTTGAAAAGCAGGTCAGCTCCCCCAAGATAATCCTTGTGTAAGCAAGTACCAATTCTATCAGAGTGAACAAAAATATTGTAAAGTAGGCTAAAACAGGTTTGTCTGTGTCTTGGGGCTGAACTTTTAACAATTTTTTTTGGTAAAATGCATGTTCTCTTGTGATTAAATGTTGCAAATATCCAGTGCATTCATTTCATAACTGTTCATCACTTAAGGTGAGACTCAATTCATTTAAAGATGCAGTTTGTTGAACTTAGTAACTGTTACAGCTGCACAGAACATTATTAGTGTAGTCAACTGGATACTCTATTGCTTTCCTTCATTTAGTTGACCTTGTGGTGACATAACAATTTTACTCCCACAGCCTATATAAAGTGTATAAAATGAAATGAGACCACTTGTAAGGGTTCTATTGTTGACTGTAACTTTTAATTCTTCAGCCACATTTTGGTTGGGAAAGTTGGTAATGAGCAACTGACCACCTTAATCAACTCTTTTCACTTTGGCTGCATTTTACACACACCTAATGGTATCACAAGTAACCTTATCTGCTTAAAGGTGCAGCAGCCAATGATCCAACGTGTAGTCATGTCCAGACACATCCAGTCTTTGCAGGGATTTGCCTATAGGTGTGTGATCATCAAAACAGAAAAAGAAGACATTTAAATAAACTTGCAAGTAAATAACTTCCAAAATGTAGCTCTGTGCATACCGTTAGGTACAAAAACAAATTGCCTCGCAATAGGAATTCTTGAATCTCTTGTGGCAGCCATTTGGAAGTGCTTAAACATACCTAAGTGCTTGCTCTCACAAAGTACCTCCTATTTCCACAAAGCTCCTCCTTGGAGATACAGTTTCCCTTTGAGCTTCTGCCAAATAAAGCTTCCCTTCCACAAGCTTTTTTCTCAGTCCTAAACTCCTAAGAATGGTTGTAAATGACATAGCAGAGAAGCATTGTTGTCATTATATGCTGAAGACAGTGTTGGAAAGAGCAGGAATTTCTTAAAGACACAAGCCAATTTCAAGGTGTCAAATTGCAAAGTCAGTTATCTTATAAGGTGTGTTTGACAAATACAGAATTTTATAACAATTTGTCTTGACATACTTTGTTGATTGTGCAACAAAATGGCTGTATGTGCCTGGAAAATACATAATGCCACCCCTTAAAATGTAAACCTTCAGCTGAAAGGACATTTTGGTTTGCATGTTTATGGCATCTCTGCATGCATCCCAGTGGATCCAGGTGAACGTGTAAAGTGACTTTCACACCAGTCAATATAATTACACACTTTTCTTTCTTGGTATTTCCAATGCCTTTTTTAATTCTCTCAATCCTTGTAAGTTTTACTCACTCTAACGTTTTCTCTGGATAATTCCACAATTCAGAGAACCATTACTTTTCCTCAAGAAGATTCTGTCATGGATCTCTTTGGCCCAGTGGTATGTCCAAGTTGGCTCAGCTATGGTGGAAAAGCCGAGTGGTGACCACATAATGACCAGTGTCTCAGGGCCTGGCTAATTTTTCATGTACAAACAGGCTGCCCAGACTTATTTAAGGTCTAAGTACCCTCCAGGGGTCATTAAAAATTGTAACCTGAGTCTCTGATCTATTGCATGAAATTTACAGCAGAAACATCTTAGCAACCATTAGCTGATGTTAAAATAAGTTTACCAAAATAAATGCTTGACACATAAAAAAAAAAGTATTTGTAACCCAGTACACAATGACACATTAAACCTATACTTGTATGTCTTCCAAAACTTCTCTTGTATCCCACAAATGTTAGAGGAATATTAATTCATCATTCCAAAATACAATTTTTGAGCTTCCAAATATTCTTTTCATCTGTTTAGAACTTGAAAAAAGAAGCAACATATTGCAGTACAGACATTACTTTCCTCCTTGCTCTCTCATCTTGTGCTTTGCTCACTCATGTCCATTTAAACTGACTCATGCAGTGCTGTTATGTTCATTCTCATTTATTGCATTTAGGGGGAAGAGTGTTTATTTACATTTTCCTCCAACTTCAGCTCCCTGGAAAGCAGCTGATTTTTGCCAGTGCTTAAATTCTTCACTTTCCTTCCAGCCTGGTGATGTTGATGTTGGCATGATAACACTATACATGTAAATCATGTTGCAGCAGCAAGAAAAGCAAAATCTCTATGGGTTGACAATACCATTGAAGCAAAGGAGCATACCATATGGTGTTAGAAAGCAGTTGATCCAGATTGTTGTTTAAATGATCTATGGCTTTAAGTAGGTTATTGAAACAGGTGTAGTTACTGAAATGTGTTGTGATGCGCAAATTCACTAGTTATTTGTAAGTGTAAAACTAATTAGGTTCACGTGAGCTGGAGTAAAAAAAATATATCACCTGTAAACCTTTATGCAGATTAAAACAAGTCTGGGTCGAAGGGATCCTTGCAATGCAAGTGTCTATATTCACATTTGTCATATATGCCAGTGTGCATAACCAACGTATGTTGTGAAAGAAATCCCAATATATATTAATGAATTCACATTTAAGAGTTGCCTCTTTCATCAAAGCCACAGCACATCCAAAACGTATTCAGGGTTTCACTTTGTTTTCACATTTCATGTGACAGCCTTATTCCAAATTGTATTGAATAAATCTCTTTCCTTAAAATTCTACACATAAATGGCAATGTGGAAAAATTTGTTCAAATTGTTGCAGCTTTAGTAAAAATAGAAAAACAAAAATTCGCAATTTGAGCTTTTTCCACTGATCATCCTTGGGGTGATATACAGTTTAAATGGAATCCACCTCTGGTGAATTCATTTGATTAGTTTATTTGGAAATGCACTCACATGCCAATAAATAAGGTCCCACATCTGTCAGTGCATATCTGACAGCAAACACTTAGAATGAAATCAAAGAAGTTGTCTTTGATATAATCTGGGGAAAGAAACTGAAAAAAAAATCTGCTGCTTTTAAGGTCACAATAACTTCAGTGGCTTTCATTGTTCATAAGTAGAAGAAGTTTGGAACCACTAGGCATTTTCCTAGAGCTTTCTAAATGAAATGACAGGGACAGAAGGGCCTTAGTCAGAGAGGTGGCCAAGAACCCAATGGTCACTTTGTCAGAGCTCCAGTGTGGAGAGGATAACCTTCCAGTAGGACAATCATCTGTGCAGAAAACCCCCAATCAGGCTTGTATGTGGAGTGGCCAGAAGAAAATCAGCCCTTAAGAAAAGGCACACGGCAGCCCATATGGATTTTGTCAAAAGGTAACTCAGCCCATGAGAAACAAAATTGTCTGGTCTGATGAGACAATGATTGAACTCTTTGGTGTGAATGCTAGTGATTATATTTGGAGGAAACTCAGCATCATACTATGGGAATATTTTGCAGCAGTGAGAACTGGCAGGCTGGTCATAATAGGGGGACAGATGAATGCAGTAATGTTCAGAGACATGCTAGATAAAAACCTGCTCCAAAACGTTCTTGACCTGAAACTGTGACAATGGTTCATTTTCCATTAGGGCAACAACCCAAACCACATGGCCAAGATCTCAAAAGAGTGACACCAGAACCAATCTGGGAATGTCTTGGAGTGGTCAAGAAAGAGTCCAGACTTGAGTACCATTGAATATCTCTGTAGAGATCTGAAAATGACTACACAGATGTCTCCCATCCAAAGAAAGGATTAGAGGCTGTAATTGATGCCAAAGGTAGAACATCAGAGTAATAAGCAAATGCTATGAATGCTTACAGAAATGTAATTTCTTGGTTTTGAGTTTTTAATAAGTCTCGGATTTCTTTCCACGTTCTCATAACACAGTAGAATTTTTAAGAAAGAGATTCATTGAATGTAATTTGGAATATGGCTGAAACATAAAATGTGAAAACTGAATATCTGTGAATACTTTTTGAATGCAGCATAATATGTAATGTAAGAGTGTGCAATTTTTTCCAGAATAAAAAAAAATAAACGATAGCAAGAAATACATTTATTTTGCTTTGACACAAACTAGAGGCAATCAATGTACATTCTGCAGCTTGAGAAGAAAGTAGCTTGACTGTCACACATTTCTAGTGACTAACAGTAACATTCGAAACTAGTGTTTATCTGAAAATTATGTTAAAATGTTCCTCTCATTGAAATCGAATTAATTGCTTTTGAATTTGCTAGTAATGCAGCACTTCTCAGTAGGACATTATTATCAGAGACACATCAAGGCTCTTTATGATGCTGTTCTATGTTCTGAAAATGCTCATATGTGGTCATGGTGTTCCCATTTTTTACATATGCAATGTCATCATCATGAAACATATCAAAAGAAGCTGTGGATAGCTTGTAAGTGACAACAGTTACATTACCCACATCCAGTACACGAACCGAGTAAGGCTGTTAATTACTGAACTGAAAACCCTTTATCTCTTACTCGAAAAGCCTCGCTGTGGCTTTCCTGTGTGAGGATTCAACACCAGTTTGTTGCTTCTTGATAAACCCGGACTTTTTCTTGAGGTCTTACAATGAAAGCCTGTCGTAACTCCTGTACAGGATGTTGGTCTTTGATGTCTTCATTTACAACGCACTTTTAACCTCAATGAAAGTACCATGTGGCCTTGAGCAACATGAATGAGAAATACATGAGACTTTTTTTGTCCTGGCACTTTGATGCATGAGTTGAATTATTCGCATTCAGCCCAACATTTCTTTTACAGGAAAAGGAAACACAATGTAATTAGCTTTTACCAAAAAAAAGAGGAAACAATAAATGAGTACGTTTCACATCAACACAAATAATTGTAGTAAGTAAAATATCTTCTTTTTAATACAGTGTAGTTCGTCTATCATTTCATGTAATTATAGGTCAATACTTTAACTCTTGCAATTCATTTCAAATAATTTTCTTTAGATATCTCCACTTCACAACATACTATATCGAGGCACTCCTAGTTATCAAATAGTGCATTAAATGCAGTTTATCATTCACAATTGGCTTACAGGTTTTTTATCTAAAGAAACAGATCGCATCGAGCCATTGACGTGCAGCTTTCACTCTTCCTAGACGAGCATGTAATGAGTAGAGAATCGCTGGCATTGTGTAGTTGATGTCATAGCATTGCATTGTACTGAGTTGAGTATGCAATTAGTGTCAGTGGAGAGGAAACAGTGGAAAAACTTCCTTGTAAGAGCAAGGAGCCACTAACCAAAGAAATGACACCTTTCGAAACAAACCTT
Organism: Alfaro cultratus; assembly: GCA_903066825.1. Classification (NCBI taxonomy): domain Eukaryota; kingdom Metazoa; phylum Chordata; class Actinopteri; order Cyprinodontiformes; family Poeciliidae; genus Alfaro; species Alfaro cultratus. The sequence continues at coordinate 52,971 of CAEFZX010024433.1, forward strand.
GTGATTCCATCTGCTTGTGATGCAGAGATCTAACATTCTGGATAGTGGTTGAAAATGTTACAAAAAACTATGTAAAATAATGTAACTAAATAACAGGAGGAGGTCTGACTGGAAATCCAATATAGTCAATTCACTTCCTCTTGGATTTTCCAATCAATAGCTGCCTTAACATAATGACTTGGACTTCACAATTCACCTTTAGTTAGTAGATTAGAACATCCTTCCTCTGATGTTCATTTTTGTTTGTGGGATCCCGAGGTATTCATAGCTCATGTGAACATTTGTAATGTTATCCTCTCACTGAGTAATCCTTTAGTCTGTGATAACTCTGCTTTTTTCTGAATACCACTTGGCCGCAATGTAGAATAATCAAGTGAGCTATATCAGTGAGTTAGAATCAAATTCTTAATTGCAGACCTGGGCCTTTTATGGTCCACTGCCCACATCAACCCCACTGACAATCTTTGACCAGCCTACATAGGTTTGTTGTAAAAGTAAATTCCAGTACTGAACCACTTTTTTTCTCTGTTGGAGAAGCATGACAGTGAACCTAGTGAAATAGGCTAATAGCTAGCAAAGCTCACCCTTGACAAGGTGCTTAAATGACAATGGACCTTACCAAGCTCCGCCCACAACTGACCTAGAAAATCCCATGTGGCCGCAAGTGGCCGCAAGCACAAACAAAGCCTGGCGGCGTTCTGTTTCTATGTAAACATGAGAGTATTTCTGAGTCGATTAGTGCATCATTTCACCAAATATCAGCTACAACAATGGACAGAGGAACTAACAAGTTCATGTGAATAACATGTTATTTTCAGTCCTAACATTTAATTTTGCAAGCTTTTAGGAGTTGTAGAGCGAGCCTGGTAGCTTCAAAAGCTAACAGAGATGTTAGCTTAACGTCAAAGGAAGGAGTTACTCACTCAGTTGGTTGATTCCACAGTTCTCTTATTAGAAAGACAGTTATGTCCGAGTTGAACAACTCGGCTCCTAATTTTTTTTAAATTAAGTAAATTTAT
>CAEFZX010024434.1:0-32560 GCA_903066825.1 Alfaro cultratus
AGGTTCCAGAGGCACCAGCAGCTTCAAATAACTGTTTGCTGCTTTGTAAGGGCATTTTAACAGCTGCTCTCTTAATCCAATAAATTTGTCTAACAGAAACCTTCCTCATTATGCCTTTATCTGTACAAACCCATCTTTGTTCTGAATCAGCCACAAATTTTACTGTGAGTACAATAACACTTCAATTTTTGTTAAATATCTAATGTTTTCATACCTTGTCATACACTATCTGATGATTTTCGTCAGCAGAGACCCTTTCTCTTTCCATATTGCTTGAAACCTGTGGCCATCATAACACCTCTGCCTTTCCCAACAAACAGACATTTTGTGATTCCATATTCATGTTGCCATTAGTTACATGGATATCTGACACTAAAACCCCTCAGGTAATCATTCAGACTCATAATTCAGTCCAAGACACCTGAACTGCCTTGTTGCTGAAAATGTGCTATATAAATAAAATGACCCACCTTAAACTCAGCAAGGATCTGCAGACACACTCAGTGACGGAGCCTTCGTCCAGCTCTGAGTCTCTACAGCTGCAGACACTCCAGAGGGCAGTGTTGCTCTCACAAAGAAAGCAACTGCTGCGTTTCCTTCAGGACTCCTGGCATGGATGACGGAGCTGTTCCTCCTCCTTTGTCTCAGAGTTGCTGCTGGATAAGGAACCTGGGAGTAAATGTGTGGCAGAGCGAGTACCATACAAGAATTATAGCCTTTGTTGATCAATCAGTAAAGCCTTTTATTTCCTCGTTGTTTATAATAGAAGATAAATGCTCACCAGGTCAGAGTGTCACATTACTGCTTCACAAAGAAATGGGAGCTAAATGAAAACAAGCAGGTGGGAAACAGGAAGGAACCATTGAATGAATTCCACCAGGTGATTGTACTCATGGATTGGGAATTATTTGGGATTACTGTTCCCAGGGGAAAAAAAAACTTTTTTTGTAAATGAACCAGGATGATTTTCTCTTCAGCAGACTCTGCAGGGTTGACATAACCTGTACTACATAAGTCTTCATGAAGTCTGGGGAAGTGAATCATTAATCCTCCTTTTATGAGAACCAGAGGTGGGTAGAGTACACAAATATCACACTCACGTTAGGCTGTGTTCACACAGCAAGACTTGGCTGTTTTTTATTTATTTATTTCTTTTAAATACTGTATTTGTAGTATTTTTAAAACTACAAGTTGACGCTCAATTAATTTTTATTTCTTTATTTTTTTACTTTTTTGCGTGAACGTTCATACTGTGAGATTTCTGTGTGAATGGTTTAGGAGCCCAAAATGATCTGCATGCACAGAAGCAAACTGTTTAGAAAGTAACTTCCTTCATAAGGTCACAGTTTTCTGAATTATAATTTTCAACCATTGCTTACATCTGGATTTACTGTATCTGGCTTCTGCTGGTGCAGAAATAGGATGTCAATGACATAAAAGTTGGATAAAATTCAACATGGCTGTTCTGACTTCAGACACTTGATGTATGTGGTCCTAATGTTATTTAACATATGCTACTTACACATATGTGGATTTTGTTCCACATATGTGTGGAACACAATCTGATTCATACCTATGTGTGTGAATCAGATCTGATTTAGTTCTGCATGTTGAAATTGCACAAATACATTTTTGGGGGGGTTGGTGGTGAAAAGATTGGAATTGAATTACTTTGAAAACAGGAACTGTTGAAGAAGGTTGCAGTCACAAGCTTGACCACTAGGTGTCGTAAGCAATAAATGCAGTCTGATTGTAAGAGGTGGGTAGAGTGTCTACTAGTTATTCAACATACTGTATTTATACTCACATTGAAACAAACTGTAACCGTCCAAGAAATTACTCAAGTGAGAGTTAAAAAGTATTTAAAGGCCAGTGAACAACAAACTGATCAGATCATTTGATTTGATATTTTATAACAATGGCATCAGACAGACAAAAATGTGAAGCTATGTACAAACTGTGATTATTTGAGTCAGCTGTGTTGGAGCAGGGATGCATCTAGATCCTGTGTTCATCCTGGTGTGGTTGAACACAAACCTCCTTTGAAATAATTTATTTCACTTAGGAAGGCTCCTGGGAGGCTAGGTGTTCAAACATGATATAAATTAAAACTGAAAAAGACTGAGTGCACATAAACCGGGTCTGTGGAGCTCAGTCTGAAATTTCAAAGCATCCAGTAGTGAGCAAAGCTCTTGGAAGGACTTGAACCCATTTGAGTTCTTTGGAAGGTTCTGCCATCACCTCAGGCTGACAGGAACTCTTCTCCAATACTGTCAACACTCACATTCTGCCAGTCATGGTAATTAAATGCAAGTTGATTCTTAAGTCCTTAATTTTTACATATTTGTATTTAGCTGCCCTTTCATTTTGACATTAAAATTGGTTTCCGCAATTTCTTTTTGTCAAAATTGGAAAAGCAATAAAACAGTAAAACATCCCAGGGATTGAATACTTTTCACAGAGAGCATTGATGTCTTTCTAGAGAAAAAAATGTGGTGATTTATAAATACCTTACACTAGGAGAAGAAAAGTCCAGCTGAGATTTAATGAATTCTCCTTCATGACAGTTTGTTCATTTCAAACCAAAGCAGCATCTCCTCTATCAAAGTGCTCTGCTCTGCTCTGCTTTGCTGCTCTGATCACGTCCTCACTGATGCTTTGGTGTTTCAGTTGCTTTCACACACACTGAGATTCAACTCCTCATTGCTACCACGATCTTTAACTTTCCGGGTTAATGCTACATCAATTTCCAAACTGTTCTCCATAAAAACATTAGAAAAGTTTCCTTCAAAAACTAATTAGGCTACATCTTATTGGCTTTTAGCAGACAATAGGAAAACAGCTTGAGTTTTACTCTGTAAACTTCATTTATTGGTTCAGTTGTTTAAAATTCAGATTATTTTCGTTTTGCTGAAGGTTTTCCTCGAGGTTTGGATTCTGTGCAGCTGGAAGGATTTTTGCTCTTTTTTAAAATTATTTGCAGTTTTGACGCATAACCATGGCAACGACAAGGTATTGTGTTTACTGCTGGGAGCAACTGATTCGCATCTCAAAGCACAAAAAATACCAAACTATGTCTGCAAAAATTGAAGATTTAACTTTTCCTCTCAACATTTAAATTACAGGCTTCAATGGCAGAAACTGAACTGGAAATTAAAGATTCGGTGCATCCTGGAGTTCCAAATGAAATTCTCTCTGGTCAATGTGAGCACAGACCTGCTTAAATAACAACAACCAAATTGGATAGCAATGGTGAAATCATGCAATAGCCACATTTATCATATATTCAGGTCCTCAGAGTGTCAGTTTTACTCATAATGGCCATGTAATGCAATTAATCTGAAGAGTTCTCATATAAAATGGATCCTTACAGAACTCCTGTGGTGAAATGTCAGGTCATTATCCTGGTGTCGAGCAGAGGAGGCAGACAGTAGCGATTAGTCAAGTGTTGCTGCTCAGTCTGGCTACTAATCATGAGATCAGGAGGAGGGCAGAGGGGAGGACAGTCTTCTCCACAAGATGAGCCTGGAAGGTGCTGGAGCTTCACCGCAGGATGAGCAGAGGGCGACAACTGTAATCAGGCAGCTGTGATGTGGAGGAGCTGTCCATGCAGCTGGGCAGAGAGCAGGCTGCAGCGCCGAGTTCAGGAGAAAAGAGATCTGATCCTCGCCTCCAGTGCGTCATCTACATTTTCTGCTCCTCGCCAGATTTTAAAATATTTCAAGTAAAAAAAGAAAAACAGATTTCATACAGTCAGTTAGGCAAAAATGGGAAACCTCAGTGTGAAAAACTGAGCATATTTTTGCCATCTTCATAAAATGCAGAAAATAAGGAGGCATCCAGACGTAGATCTAAGTCTAGAGCACCTGATGCAGTAATCATCCTCAGTTTGATCACCCATGTAAAAGCTGAGGATCAGACAGTATGCGGGTCCGGACCACACAGGTGTGTATTACCAGGAAAAACTTCAGAAAACACCAGAGAAGCAATTGTTTATAAAATAATTTTACAACAAGTTTAACATCCTTATTCAAGAGTGAGAAAAATTGTTCAAATAATGAAATACAAAGATAGCCTCTAATCTTCCCAGGAATCAATGTTGCAGTAAATCCAGCCCAGACTCTGAACTGTGTGCTTTGACAAGCAATAGAGTAGCATTGCTAATCTATAATACAAAATATGAACACTGCAATTAAACTCGTGTGTCTAAGGGTAGCAGGAGAAATAGCACATGACCTGACGGTCACTAAAAAGTCAGGCAGAGGAAAGATACATGAAGTGTTTGCTTTTGTGATTCCGTGGATTTGAACTGAACCGAGTTAAACAGCCAGTGAAAACAAAAGCAGATCAAAAGGGATGGAAACCTCTAAAGGTTAATGTCTGGAACGTGTTGCAGAAAGTAAAGAACTGGTAGGAAATGCTTCCATGATATTCTGTAAACGTCCTCCTGTGATCCTCTACATTCAGTCCTGCAGCTGTCATCCAGGGGCCCTGGCAGGAACCATCCTCTGCTGTGTCCTCCTACAGACCTCATTGTACAGTAAGTGGCAGTTGGTGCAGCACTCTCAGCACAGCGGTGTCCAGCAATGCCACTGCCAGCACCACACATGAATAATAGGAACCCTGTGCAGCAGCCCAGCTGCTCCAGTCGGGCCCTGAAGAAGTCAAAGTCAGACCCCCCGCCCCACCCTTGCCCTTCAGCTCTAACACTCTCACATCCAGCTACACAGGAACTGGGCCAATCACAACCGAACCCAGCCTGTGGTGAGAACGCAGACCTGCCCATCTGCTTCCTGACCTTGGAGGTCACTATGACAACGAAGGAGAGGCTGGTGAGGTTGACCTCTGCTGGAGCCTGTCTGCTGATAGGACAGTAAAGGGTTTAGAAGCGACAACACTTACCCTTCACAAAACAAAAGTATATTGCAGCAAGTTGGAAAATATGTAATACATTATCATACATTCTCATATATCAGATTTTCTATCGATTTATCTCTCTCCCTCTCTATATATACATACTGTGTGTGTGTATATATATATATATATATATATAAATACACATACACTTTCTCCTCTGCATTAAGCAGTGGCATAGTGGCTGCTGGATGTGCGTGTTTGTTGGTGGGGGGGGTCATTGACAGGAAGCAGACCCTGTCTCCATCCCCACATTCCTCTAACAGATGTTTGACAGGGAAACTATTTTCACAGCTGAGGAGGGGGGGGGGGGTGTCGTAATTTTTACGATGTATTACATACGAGGTGGAGAAAATAAAAAAAAGCTCACCTGATGATTTCTGCATGAGCATTTCTAATGTGTTGAAGTTCCGCTGATGCTCAGTGACGTTCCTCCTCCACAACATCTACAACACTTCTCTAGTTTTATCTGCGGAGGATAACACATCTATCAGTTACTCTCTAACTGGGAGTGGAGTGTGAGCTAAAGCTCGTAATGATTAATGAAGGAGAAACAGGCTCCAGCATGACCTTCCTCTGATAACAGTGAATATGATGATAGTGTAAGAGGAAAAACAAGCAGTGAAGGAAACCAGCATCCAGAAAACAATTAATGTGATGAACTGAAGATCTGTTTGAATGACAGGAAGCAGAAATTTGGGGATGGAACTTAGGAATCTAAGAGAAGGATTCACAAAGTGCTCATTATTGTAGCACACTTTACAGCAGTGGTCCCCAACCTTTTTATTACCGCGGACCGGTCGACACTTGGCCATTTTTGCTGCGGACCGGGCGGGGGATTTTTTTATTATTATTATTTTTTTGCCCCGATTTTCCCTTTAATCTTACAACGTCCTGCAGTGTGTGGTGGTGGTGTGTGCTCGTTAAATATGTCCGATCTAAAATCGGGTATATTCAACATTGTCTTGGCCCGATTATCGCAGCCTGTGGGGTTTTTCCTGACTGGGAGCGAGAACCCAGCCTGTTGAATGTGACAGGTAGCCAATCAGAAAGCGTAATGACGTAAGAACTGAGGGGATCAAAAACAGCTGACATGGCAACTGAGAGTCCGATGGATATCGGAGGTGATATCTGGAAATGTTTATTACTATATGTAAAGATCATTAATATATATGTTTATCATATGTGGTTATGTTTATTCAGTTAAAAATGTTAACTACGAAAAAACAGAACTGCAAATAAAGCGGCTGCTCCCTTTTATCAAACACATTTTCTTTTTGTTTCGTCTTTTATCGTTTAAAATGAGCCACAAACTATCACTGCTCCTACATCGTCATCGTGTTTGTTTATTATGAATTCACTCATGGTATGTTGGGGGTTTTACTGGATTTTCTTCTGGAATCGGGATGTTCGTGAGTGGAATCGGTTCTGTGTGGTGTGTTGCTCCTGGACACACGAACCGACCGAACCTGTTGGACTTTTATCGGCTCTGTGGTCACATTAGTTTGGAAAATCGGCCGACANCTGACTCTGGTCGCTATGGTAACGTTTGCATATCCCTTCAAAATAAGATACAGAGGCGCCACAACAACGAACATTTTACTTTCGTGAAAATTTTAACTCATCAGTGCCTCAGACAAATGATCTGCTGGTGCGAATAAAGGAGTTTTTTTTCTTTTCTTTCGGCTGATTTTATGTCAGATACGAAACATTTTAAAAGGGAGCCCTGAGCTTGTTTCTCCCATCTGGGAGTGATGAGAGACGATGACACCCGAGGTGTTGCTTATGCTCAGGGTGCTACTTGGTCTCTAGTGGTGAAGCAGTTTGAAGCTTCATTAACGAGCCGGTCACCATCATGCAGAGCAGCTTGGAATGTAGGAATCACCTACCGGTCCGGGATAAATCCATTCTCCTGTCTCTTCTCTGGGCTTTTCCCCTTCAAAGAAACTTTCCAAAGACTCTGATCTGTTTCTGACTCATTTTGCTGCTTGTGGCTCAATGTTGGTGCGCAAGACCTAACCGAGAGAATCAGGTTAAAAGATTTTCAAAATAAAAGATCCTCCAGACTCAAATAATACACAAAACGGAAATATTTAATTATTTCTTGCTCGGCCCGGTACCAATTGGTCCACGGACCGGTACCGGGCCGCGGCCCGGTGGTTGGGGACCACTGCTTTACAGTAAGGCTGCACTTATGAATGACTAATAAATCATATAGACCCTAACGGTTTACATCTGCAATGAGAATCAGAGGATGCAGTTGCCTGACCATCCAACGGTGAGTTGAGGTCACCAGACACCCACAGTCCCTCAAAAGCACTAAAACCTGCACCTGTATCAGTTTCATGTACACTTTATTTTTATACAACTTGGATAAAAACTGCTAAGAACTCAAGCTTTCAAACAAGGTCATTTTTTATTTTAATCGCAAACGAGTTTACCTCAGTTAGAAATGAAAAAAACAAAAGAAAACCAAAAAACACTTTCAAATATGATCTATTTCTGCATATTTGATACATGTTTCAGGAACTCTAAACTAACTAACTTTACCCAATTGCCTCAGACTGAACCCTTTACTCACTCCTTTGTGTTTTTACAGCTGGAAGGTCTGAATTTGAAGCTCCACTCAGTGGAAGGAAACCACAGCATGAAGAGGATCAAAATCCCTCCAGGTGTCACGGCTGTGATCAGGTTCAGACCAGATGAAGGTTTGTGGCTTCAACAGCTCCAGCTGGAGCTCAAAACCCAAACTGAGTCATTTAGAGAAACTGTTGTACAGTAATAGACACAGTCAGCTAGTGACAATGAAAAGCCCTTAAACAGCTAACATGCTTTTATTTGGTTAAAAAGGAAGAGTCATGCTGACATTTTTGGTTAACAAGGATTAAAAGCTAAATTACCCACAGATTTTAAGCGTTCCAGCCACCAGACCTACAGGAGCAGCTCCACCAAAGCTAGAGCTGCTCCTCCATGGGAAATCAGTTCCAGAAAGGGAACGCCACCACCAGGGTGAAAAGAAAGCACTCACCCACTGTGAAATATCTGCAAAGTATTAGTATTGCTCAGCCACAATGGCACACAATGCTGGGAAGTTCTGCACTGCGGTGCAAGATGACACATCCGGTGTGGGTCAAAAGAACACATCATCCCATTGTACACTGCCATCATTGTGTAGCAGGGGGTGGAGGTGATGGAGGGGGAGAGCAGCAATGTTGCTCTTTGTATTTATTTCCAACTGTCTCAACTCTTACTCCATTCATAGAGGGTTTGCGTTCCAGACTTAGTCTTTGGAGCAGAGAGAAAAACCCCAGTTTGCCTGTGGTTCTTACTTGAGTTAGTCCCTGCAGTGGATTCCACTTTAAACTTTCAGTCTGACTCAAAGTCAGCCTGGATTTCATCTCTCTTCTGGCGTCGGAAAACCACTACACTACAGATTCTCCAAATCTGAAGCTGAAGATGAAATTTTGAACTGTGATAGTGTCAGGAACACTCCATACTGTGGTGAAAATCTTAAATGGTCATGTTGCACTCCCATTTTTTCTTAAGCTTTTCACATCAGTAAGATCCAGCTTGAATATGGAGAGTAATTCTGACACCTAGTTTCCTTTATCCAACGCACCTAAGGACAGTTTGTAAGCGGCACAATGAGAAGCAATGTTGTGAGGAAGTGCTGAAAGAGCGGGAGCTCCTTAAAGAGACAGAGACCAATTTCAAGGCGTCAAATTCCAAATTCCAGTTTCTTAACTCATGGTTGATATGTACAGCATTTTTACAACAACTGAAGGTGACTGTTCTATACTACTATAATGCTGCCCCTTTGACCCACAACGAGAGAAAAAAAAAGAAAAGAAACTGCATTCTAACTTTCCAAAGAACAAAACTTCCTTATTAAGTTTTTTTTTTACATAAACACATCAGGCTCCTCCATCAGAAGACAGAACATACCTGGCGTTTACTTCAACAGCTGCCAAAACAGCTCTAATAGAAGTGTGGGAAAGGCATGCAAGTGCTTTCTATGAGGGTGTCTGCATTGTATGTAGCAGGCTTCCACATGCTAAAGTTTGCATGTATGAGCATGTATGCAGCTTTGATGTCTATTTTTTTTTTCATTGTGTGGATGTGGTGTAACTGGAACACTAAAAGGAAGAAAACTGTAACGTTCTCCTTTCAGCAGCAGCACAGCCCAATCTGCTGCTGAAATCCAACCTGACAAACTGGAGCAAACGGAGATGCTACAGGTAGCAGACCCGGCAGCAGAGCTGCTTACCATGATATTCAGAGAAGAAGAAAAACACAGAGTTTCTCACTGTTTATAAGAAATTATATTGTTAACTGCAGAGTATTGCACTTTATTAAAAACAACACTGACTTGTTGGCTAATAAATTTAGTATCTCTAATTGTTCTACACTGAATCATTTATCTCCCAAAAAAACCCTGTTAGAGTATAGAATGGTTGGTCACAGCAGCAGCTTCCACAGGCTGCAGCGCTCTGGAAATGTATTCACATCCCATAAACTTTTGCACATTTTGTCATGCCACCAATATCCATGATACTCATACAATTTTACCAGAAGAGCTGGAAATGAACCACTTATGAAATGCTTGGAAGATGACAATATTGCAGATTTTCCTGTCAGCCTGTATTTATGATGAAGCCTGTCTGGAGTAAAGTTCATGGAAAATTCTCAGGAGAAAAGATTAGTCTGCTTAGGGCCATCGATGCTCTCAGTAAATGTCATTGGACTCTTTCCATCAGACTGCTTCATGTCTGAAGAAAATAGAAAATATCATGTGAGCACTACACATGTAGTGGTTTGGTAGGTTAATGTGCTTAGCCTTCACTTTAGCTTTGATGTGTCTCATCACATCTGGATGAAATGTAATTTGTGTTGAGGTTAGCAACCTTATCACCATGGTCACTGATGAAGAGGTTTTTTATTCATTTATTATTTTAAGAAATTACATTTGTTGCCTCAGCATAGATCTTGCTAGATTAGATGCAAGAACTAGTCATCAGGAGAGGAGTGTGTTCCCATGGAGACCAGTAACTAATTAAAATGTGCCATGTTTAAAACCTTCTGGTCAGTTCTGCCTTTAGCCTACCCAGTTATAAGGGCTATCAGACATGTTAATGTCATCAGCTGGTGTTGATCAAATTAAAATTAAAAACAACAAATGTTGAGAATGCTGGTTGGATTGTAAAGATCAGTTAGAAACATTATACTGTCACAACAGCCTTTATAAGTCAGACCAGAGTTGTTTTTGATGGTCCATATTATGGAGGGAAAAAAGTCTCAAAATATGTGAGTGTGTAAAACTATCTGTGCGTGTGTAATACTGGATTTGTAACTCGTATAAGCATCTTTGTTTGTAACTTTGGATAGTTGTGCAGATACATCTGCATATTTCATGGCCAACTCTTGGACTTAAAATGGTAAAACTGCTTCAGGTGTAATTGTGAGTAGTTCTTCATTTGCACTTGCGGTTGAAGGTTTACTTGTGAACAATGACAAAGCGAAGCATTCACCTCTCATTAATGCTCCAGTGTGTGTCGCATTTCATGTCTGCAGGTATTCTCTCAGCCATGTGAGGATTCAGCTGAGTTGTCACCTACTCTACTGATTTCTTTTTTTACTTCAGCCAAATGCCTCTGTGTTCTGGTTTCTTGTCCTCAACCGACAACTGGTTTACTGAACTGTCAATACTGGTTAGCTGAATTTGTTTAAAGATCAAACTGTAGTGAACTGTGGACTGTGCTCTCCTCCTTTGGCACTACACTGGTGTTGGGGTGGAGGGAACAAGTGGGGGCCAGTATGAGAGAATGTCCCACCCTCTCCTCCCTAACTTATACAGGACCACACATCAGGAGGGTTTTGGATTGTGGGACAATGCCATGCTTGTAGGCATGGGTGCAGCTCTATGCAGCATGTCAGGGTGGCAGACGTCTTTTGGCCTTGGCCATATTTCACTCTGCGGAGGTTTATGTGGACGCCTGCAGACACATCCAGGCAAAGACACGTTTTTATAACCTTGTACTCAGTGTCATACAGCAAACTGCAAAGGTGGGTAACGATGTTACAGGGCAACCAGTCGCATCAGTCAGACTGCCACCTTGTGCAGCACTAACAGGTGCATGGTGACTGCTCTGGTGCCCAACTAGCTCATCACCCTTGCTAGTATCCATTCGGTGTTCGGTACGCTCCACTATAAAATCTTTATCCAACTGCTGACATTTTGAACAGCAGTATGCTGAAGCTGCTCCTTTGCAGCACTGGTGACCTGCCTCTGGGTGTCTGCCTGCCTGGGCTGTTGTAGCCACCAGTCCTTCCCTGCCCCTCTGTGCTGCTAACAACTATCCACCTCCAGGTGGCAAACTTACTCTCATGCACCCACTCCAAAACAGGTATTTCTTCATTATATCACAGACAATACTCCATCCAAGAAGGAATTATACCTACAGTTGGTTCGTGGAAAGATGGTTGAGTTGTTCATCCTGGAAGAAAAAAAACAAAGACAGACACTTTTATTTAACTCTCAAAAAGAAAAACTGACAGGTCATGACAAATTAACATGAATGAATGAATGAATGAATGAATGAATGAATGAATGAATAAATGAAAATACTGTTAGGTATTGACATGAAGCCATCAGACTGCATCCCCTGCTTTGATCCAGTTCACCTATGAACAGAGGAGAGCAAACGGAGGGAAGGAAAGGCTTCTAGGTTCTTGGCTCAGTAAGTTTCTTTCAAGTCCGACATGAAAGCCGTTGTGGTTTTGTGGCTGAACGCTTTGAGAGGAGAAAGAGAGGCTTTGCACAAAAGCAAAACTTAACAGCTGTTTTAGAAATGCACCAGTGTGAATGCAGCTAGCTTTTCTTTTTAAAGGTTCCTTTCAGTCTGGAAGTCAGGGGAGGTGCATCCAGGTGGACTCCCAAAATCTCAACAAAGCAGTGAATAACTCAAACGTGCAAGAAGCTTGGCTAGAGTAAAAACGAGCTTAGAGGAGTCTCGAACACACTTCCTGAAGAATATTTTCTCACATGTGGTTTCAAGTGTTTGAAGCAAAATAAGACAGGGAGCTCTGCCAGAGGAGGCGGCGCTGTGCCGTCACGCTGCAGCGCTGCTCCACTCCACGTGTCCCCAGTTCAAAGCGGATCGCTTCCAGACTAGTCAGGCCACACAGAGGAGATCATTTAGGACAGTCTGATGATGGGTCTTCGTTTCAGCCACACAGTTCTGGTCCTGCAGAACACAACCGTCTCAAAAGCATAGACACTGCAACAACGACAGCATCCTGGCTGAAAAGTCAGCCTGAGCCACATCTGTTCCCAGTCTGTAAGAACACAGCGAGGCTTACGTTCGTTCCTGCTGGAGTCAGACCAGAGCGCGTAAAGACTGGGGGAAGTTTGAAAGCCTGGCTTGGAATTAATTTAGCTGCTTTAAGTGGCAGCAAAGTTTATCAGCAGGAAGACATTTAATCTGCATCCATCTGAGTTAAAACATCATTTTATACTTTCATGTTCCTCTTCTGGATTTCTTCAGGCTTCTTCTGCAGATCAGAGTCACAAAACATTTACTTGGACTATGCTTCACGTAATTCAACCATGTCTGAGATTTGGTATGCTTTTCTATTTATCATGAATTTGCACGCCATTGTGAGTATTGGTCAACACACATTTAGAACTGCTACATCTGAATTTCCCCTCTGTTGGACCAAAACGGCTACTTCTATTCTATTCTATTCTATTCTATTCTATTCTATTCTATTCTATTCTATTCTATTCTATGCAATAGCCATAATCCTAATCTCATGTTTCTCTGGGTTGCAATGTGTCAAGTTACACAGTAAAACATTAACAGCAATAACTAATAAACTAAATAAATATTAACTTTCCAAAATAAATATTTAGTGTAGTAAATGAAATGTTTTGTTCTGTGCACCATTCTTTTCTCACTTCTTTTACATCCTGCTGTGTGTGTTGATGTTTTACACAAAGTCCAATTAAAATACATTGAAATCGACGGTTCTGATGTGATGAAATTCAAATGTAAAAATACTTTATTAGGGAAATTAAATGTTATTGTAACTCATTAATTTAGATTCTTCAAAGAGTTATTAAAGATGGTGATGGCTGTTGGCAGGAAAGATCTTCTCCAGCAGTCTGTGCTGCAGAAATGATCTGAACCTGAAGAAGCCTCTGACTGAAGATGCTCTGCCTTCCCAAAACAGTCTTGAGAAGAGCATGGTCAGGGTTATCCATAATTTGTTCGATCCTATGAAGAATCCTTCTTTGCCTCATCATCTCTAGGGATTCTACAGTCGGCTCCTCAGTCTTTGCTGTATGTTAAAAACGTGGAAAAAAAACAGAATTACTTCCCGTGGCTCGTCATGTAGCTTCTGTGACCATGGAAACAAAGGCTTTTGAGAACTCATCTTGCACCAGAAGTGCTAAAGGCAGTGAGGCAGAGCTGCCTCTCTTTCCCTCAGTCAGTTTCAGTGAGAATTGATGAGGTGATGCAATCCTGCGTTCAGCGCCACGTCCAGGCAGATTTCTGTCTGACAGTCATCTTAAACTTCTACTACTCACGGGACCCGTTTCCACATCAGTGAGCTCACAGCTCCTTCAACTCACTCTGTTGCCACGGCAACCACGTACCACCTCTGGCTTCCATAGTGTCTGAAGGGCAGGAGCCCCTATAACACCCCCCAGGCCCTCCAAACAAAACAGACTGTCATTTTTGATTCTTTAGCAAGTGGTTGTAGAAAAGCCCTCTGGATTTTTTTTTTGTGTGTAAAAAACAGATCTTAATATTTTGATCCATCCTGCCAGTGTTTACCTGAAGAGGGCAGTGTTGAGTCTTTTCTCACAGCTCCAGAGAGAAATCTACACAAACCTGCTGTGTCACAACCAGCAGTATGAATGCTGGACCACCCATCCACCATTAAAGGTCCTGGCTAGGTTCTAAACCTCGCTGACCCTCACCCCAGAGGAAAAACATCTCTGTATGTGCGCGTGCATGCGTGTGCATTTGTGTGTGTGTTCTGGTATGTACGCATCAATGAGTGTGTGGAGCAGCCAGAAAGGGAAGGAAGGTGAAAGAGGAGGAGGCCAGGGAGCAGCTCTCTCTCATCACTGAGTAATGTTTGGCGCTGGCTTTTTTCTTTTTCCACTTTCAGAAAAGAGTGGGGCACCATTGTTCGTTCAGCTGCTCCGTATGTGTCTGTTCTCCTTCTGCCCTCTTCTCTTTCTCTGGCCATCCCTCTCTTTTGTCACCCTAAACCCTCCCCGCCTCTTTAAAGTCGCCCCTCAACCCCACCCAGTTAAACCCCTCTGAAGTCCCCACACTTCATCTAGAAAGGCATCAACACAGTGGTGTTTGCGTGTGTGTGTGTGTGTGTGTGTGTGTTTAGGTGTGTGTGTGTGTGTGTGTGTGTGTGTGTTGTAACCTGGGGGAGGGACATAGTGAGGTTGTATTCTGTGATTGTTACAGTCTGGGACCTTGCTACGCTGTCACCATCCCGAATTGATTCAACCATCAATGGTCGTGGCCCTTTAAGGCTCCCGATGCGCTGAGTCCCTGGCTGCCCGGATCCTGCTGAATGTGCAGGGAGCCCCCTTCTTTTCTCTCGTTCCCACCACTGCTTACCAAAGCCTATTGTGTCCAGAGAAAGTGGAGGGGTCACCAGTTTACCCCCCGCAGGTCAACCACGAGCTGGGAGCCGGAGCAACGTCGAGGAAGGGGTGGGGCTCCTGAAGGCCTGAAGGAGGGGTGGGTTTGCACGGACCCCTGATGTCAAAGCAGTCGCTCAGTATGAGCCACTGAAAACATTTGGAATCCAAGGCATCTGCCTGCTGGAGGTTCCTCTTTGACTTCACTGGCTTCTTCACTGAGTCGATGTCTGTTGGCTTCTGCATAAGGAAGCAAAACCTTAACCCTGATGCATTTCTGATTGTTTTGTGTGTTTGATTTGGATCCACACGATTCTGTGCTTCTCTTCTTGTGTTATTTCTGGAAGAAACACAGACTTGTGTTCATTAGCAGCGAGCTGGGAGGAGAAAATCTGACAGAGCGTAGTGAGGTGATAAACTTCCAAAGTTCAAATGTTTAGAACTCGGATTTTGGTGCTTTGATGATAGAGACAGTTTGGCATCTTGTCTCAAATCTCTGCAAAAAAAATCTAACAGGAAAAGCTAAGAGTACGTTGGTCATTTAACGGAGTCACCTATTTGAGCTGAAGAACCTTAAAGACTCAGGCCTGAGGATTTGGTTGAATCTGGAATCTTTGTTCAGGTTCTGGTGCTTAGAGTTATTTACTGCGAATATTTCGTCTTCTTGGTATGTGTCTTAGTTGTATTTTATTTCATGCTCAGCAGTTGTTCCCCTGCCTCTTGTATTTTTTTCATACCCATAGTATTTCGCCTTTTCAGGTTCCTCTCAGCTGCCATTAGTTCTGTCTATTAGACTCGCCTGGAACTGGTTTCCACTAATCAGCTCTACAGCATTTTGAAGCCAGTCTGTTTCTTCCAATCCTTACTACACTGTCTACTGATCCACCTGAAACCTGGGAGTAGTGATGGACTCTGACCTGAATCTTCAGAGCCACATAAAGACAGTTACAAAGTCAGCCTTCTATCACCTGAAGAACATTTCCAGGATTAAAGGACTAATGTCTCAGCCAGATCTAGAGAAACTCATCCATGCGTTTATCTTTAGTCGCATTGATTATTGAAACAGCGTCTTCACAGGTTTGTCCAACAAATCAATCAAACAGCTGCAGCTGATCCAGATGCTGCTGCTCTCGGTCTCACTAAAACCAGGAAGATAGAGCACAAAACACCAGTTTTTAAGTGGTGCTATGTGTAGCTCCCTGTAGCTCAAACTACAGGGAGCTACACACTGGCTCCCTGTAGCTCAAAGAATAGACTTTAAAATACTGTTGTTAGTTTACAAATCACTGAACGGCTTAACACCACAATACATTAAAGATCTGCTGTTGTTGTATCAATAATTTGAAAAATGAGCGAATTTAACCCGTGAAGACTACCTGAGTGGTTGCACCTGATTTGTTGTAACTACATTAACTAAGTTAGCCATCTTGGCTAATCTAACGTTTCTGATCATGGAGTTGATGGAAACCTCGGGGCTGTGTGACTCAGATCCAGCTGATAAGAACTCTGATCCTGTTGAGCTGAACATGTATCATCCAGCACAGGAGCAAGTCATTATTTCATGAATTCATATGCGCCCTGGTGTCAGCTGAAGCTGTGTTTTATTTGGTGACGTGCTTCAGTTGCATACACTGTGCTGAGCTAACGGTCAAAGCTCAGGTGGACAATGTGCTGCAACACAGGACAGGAAGCATCTTATATTCTTTAAAAAAAAAAAAAAATAACTCCATCAGTTCTCTGTCACCTAGCAAGCTTTTACACTTTTTCTCTGTTTTCTCTATCAGTTTTTCCTCCTGATGTTTCCATGGTTACCAGAATACTATTTACCCTTTTCAGTGACTGCAGGTGGCTGTTTTTAAGAGTAAAGAATGCTATGAATGTGACTTCCTGAAAATAATCAGGGCTTTTTCTTCGACCTCCTCGGCCTCAGATGCTAATTTCTTCCAGCTGATTAATAGTTAAGATTAATAACTGAAAAGCTGCATCTTTAGCTCTAATAGCAGAGTCGCGACTGCAGTTTGAAATGTTTATGTGCCGCCAAATCTGGAGGAGATGAGCTTCTTAACGACCTGTTGGAATATTTTCCTTGGTATAAAACGGTGGGGGAGGGGAGAGGTTGGGATAGGAGACTGATGTAACACTAGTGTTTCTATGTAGAGCTTGTCGCTGAGTAACCAGTTGCCTTGGTAACCCTCTATTACTCCACCACTGCCACTTCCTAGCCACACACACACATCTCTCCCTGTGTTCAGCACTGTGTGATCACCATGCTGGTTGTGGAGCTCCGGTCCAGATGATGGACTCGGCTCCAGAGTCTCCTACCATCCGGTCCAGAGCTGCTGTCAGGAGAACAGCCCGCCGCCTCTGACTCCAGCTCCGCACAGAGAAATGAAAGCTGCAGGCTGCAGCGCAACACACACAGCTCTGCTTCAGAAGAACCAGAACACACCAGTTTGGTAGCATGTGGGAACATATTCATAATAGTCAGTTGTTTTATGGGATCAGAACTCTCTGATTCCAGGTCCAATCCTGCTGATATCAACTCCATAAAATGTTTAATGAACATCCACTTCATTTATAAAGACCTGCCAGATGAACAGATACTTAAAGTCTGAGTTATAGAGCCATCCAAATATATTTGTAACCTTTGACCTTTTTCATGTTTTCCTTGAGGCTATAACCATAATCAGTAGCCTAATAGCATAATTGTCTAAGTCCTATTTTGGGACTTAGCCAATTATGCTGTCAGGTTAACGAAATATTTTTATTTTACAGAGGATTTTATGTGAAAAACTAACTCAAGTTAACACATAATTCTGACTTCTATCAACTGCACCACCATGCAGACATTTTTAAACTTTTTTATTGTTTACAGCAAAATTACCTTACCTTTTCCCAGCCTTATGCTTAGCTAGATAAAACTGTTAACTCCCAAATGACTAAACATTGTAACTAATTATTAGACTTTTTACAGCACAGTTAATAATAATGCTGTAAAAAAAAAAAAAAAAAATCTAATTCAATTGGGAGCGTTGTTCCTGTTTTCGGAGTGTTTAATCGTTTTATGCATCGGATCAGATAACAGCCATCAAAACTCTGCTCCGTTGACAGCGTGGTGCTGACTCACACTGCCCCGCGCTTCACCAACTGCACAACTGTGGTCACGGGTGAGAATGCTGGGTCTGTTGCTCACACACAGCCACATGCCTCTTTCATGATGTGCTGTAATTAAGAAGTGGGATTACAAGAACGTACTTTATCACCGCAGACACGTCTGTCTGCTTCGCAAAATGGATTTCTTGTTTCCTGACACAGACCTCTGGCTCAAAGTCACACCACTGTTACAAACAGGAAAGTATTTATTCTGTTCTGCTGAAGCAGTGCTGGATGAACTAGTAAAAAAATAAAGTTCAATAAATTTCAGATTTTAAAGATTTTAGTTTTGATTAGTTTCTTCAGCTGGAGGGGTTTGTGTGTGTGTTGGTTTCTTGTTCATGACTGATTGTGTTTCAAAGGAGAGATGGACAGATGGGTTGGGACGTTGCAGTTATGGTAAGTTGTTTAAATCTTGATTGACAGCGCTAAGACCCTCCTCCTGGCTCTGATTGGTTGTTTCTGACAGAGCTGTGTTTTTCTACTGACAGCAATAGAAGGAGGGAAGAGGTCGACTTTTTCACAAATTATCTCTTATGTTATACTGTCACCACAAGGTGACAGTTTTAAGAAATATATATAAAAAAATGTTTGTTTAAAAGCTACATGGTGCAGCTTTAACAAAATCTTGATGAGTTTGATGCAACGCTCCGTCTTCTCATGCAGCTAAATCAGCGATGGAAAGATGAGCCCATCAAAACATTGTTAACGTTTTTTAACATCAATAAGGTACAGTACATACAGTAAATCACTTTGAAATGCCTTGCTGCTGAAATGTGCTATACAAATAAAATTTGATTGATTGATTGACTGATTGATTGATTGGTTGATACAGTTGCTGCTTTACATCAAACTCATAATTACTTTATTATAAAAATCCTAATATTTCCCATTATACCTGGTGAGGTGGAGAAAAACACTTTCTAGGGTAGCGCTAAGAGATGTGTTTGTGTTTCTCTCCTCTGTGCCTGGTAGACAAGTAAGGATGCTGACTTGTTTGTGCTGAAGAGGCGGGAACATGGTGCACCCCTCTGAGCCCTGTTTGATTACAGTACCAGGTGCTCCTTGGGGTCCTGGTCGAGGAAAGAAGAGGTTCTGTTCATTTATTCTGCTCACAGAAACAAAACCAACCCTGAACAGGCAGAGTTCCCCCAGGCTGCACAGATCAACAGGACGAGGGGTAGTTCTGTGTTTTTCTTAAGGTTCAGAATGTTTCAGCACCGTTCAGAAGATGTTTGACAACAACATACATTAGTTTCTATTTACTTTTTAATGAGCTGAAGACAGTTTCATTACTGGAGTTTGCTGCTGCTTCCTGGTCTGCCATGCTCTGAGGAGATGTAATCTCAGTAACATGATGCTAATTAAAGAAACATGGAATCAGAACAACATGACAATGAACATGAACATTCATATGAACAAATCAATGAATCCTGATTGAATCCACAGAAGAAATGACTGATTTATGTTTAACAAATACAGAATACAAAAGAAATGATTTATGCTGTCTGAGATGTCAGAATTGCTGCAACTTAATTAATTGAATTCTAATTTCATCTCCCGCCCAGACATTTTATTCTGAGATATTCAAGCTGATATTCTATTGAAGATGCCCAGCCTTTTTTCTTCAAAATTATTGAATAAATAAATAAATAAATAAATAAATATACAAGCTCAACAACAAAGATATTTATTGTTTTTAATCAGTTTTTTAGATTATTCAACCAACACATTGGTCCAAATACAGCATGGTTAGCATTAAGATGTTATTTTAGGTTCTAATAGCGTCGCTGATATGCTAACTCCTTTTAGCACAACTTGAACACATCAACAGTCTTTTCCTCCATTTCATCAGATTGTTTCTAGAGGCAGGAATGAATCCCCAGTGGGACAAGAGAAGTGGCTTATTTGCAGATGTCAGATTTACAGGCGTAGCAGAAACACAACACAAAGGCTGCGGCTCGGGACTTTTGCATGGAAAAAAGAAAATGAGATTAATTGCATTAAGATGAACTCATTCAAGTCCCAGCTCTTGTAAAAACAGCAAAAGTGAAAGAAATTGGAAAGAAAGTGAAGTCAGCTTACAGTTGGAACAGAAAACAAGCTCAGCAGTTTATTTATCACTCATGGGAGGTTAGAGACGGTATAAAAGCCTCCTTGTCCTGCAGCTGATTCATGCGTGCAGCTGGGATCCGTGATTTACAGTGGCTGAAGCCACACTGAAGCTGCTTTCTGTGCTTGATACCAAAACTAATGGCTCAGGCTGATGGAATGCAGAAAAAGACAAAAACTGCACCAGTTGTGACTCAGAAGACTTTTTGGCTCCTAGCAGGTCAGAGAATGTGGATCTGGGTTTTTAGGTTCAGTGATCAGAGTCAGCAGGTCTGCTGGGATCAAACACAGGCGACAATCTAAGAACATCTATAAGGAAACATCAGGCGACATTCATATGAACAAAAAACATCAAATTGTAATTAGCTTTTGATGATGATATCATGTTTATTGCTCTCTCCTGCATAGGTGCACTAACAATAATAATATTTTTTCCCCACTAAAAGACTAAAGAAATAAAGTAAAAACATCTGCTTTACAGATACAGTACCTTACAAAAGGATCCGTACCAACTGAGTTTTACTGTATAACCACAAAGTTCAATGTTTTTACTGTGATTTTTTGCTAAAAGCCAAACGATGCCTTGAAAAGCTTTCGCAGTTGTCCGTA
The DNA here is from genome assembly GCA_903066825.1 of Alfaro cultratus. Classification (NCBI taxonomy): domain Eukaryota; kingdom Metazoa; phylum Chordata; class Actinopteri; order Cyprinodontiformes; family Poeciliidae; genus Alfaro; species Alfaro cultratus. The sequence continues at coordinate 20,462 of CAEFZX010024434.1, forward strand.
GAAGACTCTTGTATCTTACATGCTGTGATTCCTGATTATTTTTCAATAATAACTCAGCTTCCCCTGCACTGCTCAAAGCACAGAGTACTGAGGGTGTTTTATTTTTAAAAAAAAACAATGATTTTCTTCATGCCAGTTTCCCTTAAAGGTCAGATTTGCGGAGGTTGAAGCTAAATGTGTTCCTGTTGACAGATTCACCCACCTGAGCTGTGGATCTCTGCAGATTCTCCTGCTTCACCAGGCTGATTCTCAGACTCAGACTCTCTTTGCCCTGCAAGCTAACTTAGATGGACAATGATGTCTTGTGCAAACTCTATTTATAGATGCCAGAGTGTGCAGAGCTCTGCCAAGATGGGACCAATTTGCTTCACAAGTTGCAAGGAAGTCTTTTCAGGTGAGGTGGTTTGATGTATTTCACAAAACATTTATGGAAACAATGTTTTTGCATCACCCAAGGCAATAGATCAACAGCCAGATGTCACTACTGGTGGAAATGACAAAGAAGACGACAGGAAGTGGTAGGAGGATGCTGGTTTGTTTGTGTTTTTTCAGACGATGAGCAGCTTGCTCCTCCAGAGATCACAGCATCACAGTTCCTGAGTGCAGTCCTCCATGCTGTTGTCCCTGGTTCGATTCCCGGTCTGGACTGTTTGCTGCATGTCCTCCTCTTCTCTCTCTGCCATTCTTCCATCTGCTGGATGGAGGACACCATATATATATATATATATATATATATATATATAAAAAAACCATAAAACGAGTCATATATTGTAAAAGTTTGCAAGTGTAAACTAAATGATAATTGTTCTTTATAGTTGTGGGCACTCTGACCCTGTCGTCCCTCACTCCCTGTATTGTGTCTGTCATGTTCAGTCTAAAGGCCAAATCTGAAGTTTGATACTTTAATGAACTAAAACAGGAAGGACTTTCTCTACATCTGAGTAAAAGACAGTCAGGTGATTTCTTTGATAAATGTCTTGTATGTAAAACTTTTCTCACATGATTCAAAACATTGATAGGTCTCAAAATTATTATTTAAGTTAATTTGTGTCAGGAGCAAAGTAACTGGCATCCTGAATGTAAAAGAAATATGATTTCATATTTATGAAAATAATTTATTAAGCAAAGCACGTTTCTCTTGTCCAGTAGTATCTTCCTACAGCAGAGCCTGCTTCATCTCTCCTCATCCAAGCAGCGACTAACTTCTCAAAAAGTCGGTGGGACTTTTTCATCAGCAGTGTCTCTCCACCAGCTTATATCCAGTTTCCTTGATAACCAATACTCTAAGTGGCCGGTGGGTGGCAGCAGGCTCTATCATTTCCAGTATTGCTGCAGGTTAAATTCAGTGACCAACCACAGAACAAGCGTGTTTGTGAATGAGAGAACATTTATTGTGATGTCGGCCATGTTACCATATACACCTTGTTCCAAATTATTATGCAAGTGATATTTTCTCAGATTTTCTTAAATCTTAGTTTCTTCTTAATTTTCAAGTCATGAACTATTACAGTATAAATCAGATTTTACTGAGCAAAGATCCCCATGAGAACAGTATGTTTTTCAAAAATAAAAAACTCAAAATGCGCTGTTCCAAATTATTATGCACAGCAGATTTTCTAAACATTTTATGGATTATAAAGAACTGCAAACGGTCATTCTTTGAATGTGCAGCATTAAGTGATCAATCAAAAAATGAATCTTCATGTACGGCTGACACACAATACCATCTATAAACTTAACAGCACAACAAAAAAATGTATCTTTATGACACTTCAATCCAATTTGCATAATTTGTAACATGGTGAAGAATAACAGACAACTGAAACAATTTCAGAAGGCTCACTGAAACAATACTGCAAACAATGCAGCAATAATATCAATATGTTAATTGACATTATCAGAAAACCTTCCAACCGTGAACAGTTTGTGGAATATTTGATGATTTACATTTTTGAACTTACACCACTCGTCCAAAGCATTCCTGACCAGCAAACGTTTCTCCACCCAGGAAACATGAACGTTCTTTGACTTTCCTCCACTAAGCTCTGCTTCCTGACCTGGTTTCTCTCTTTTGATGTAGAGAAATCAGCTTTCAGACAAGCTGGGCTGTAATTGTACCAACAATGAGTAACATTATCTTAACCCATAAGGAAAAAATATTCAATATTCCATATATAAAACAATAAACATTACAGTTTTTTTTGTCGGAATCTAACAGGATTCTAACACAAGCACATACTTATAGTATTCAACTTAACTTTGATTCATTTGCTGAAATCAGCTCACAATAAGTTTACAGTCATTCATTTAGTAAAGTTTTAAATATTTTCCCCTTTACCACTCCTGTTGCACGTTCAAAATGTCTTTTGTTAACTGGCAGATTAAAGAACCACTTTGTCATTTTTCAGTCCTGTCTGTTATTCCTTTTGGTGTGTGTGTGTTATGGGTGGGTGTGTGTGTGTATGTGCGCGTGTGCATGAGTGTGTGTGTGCCATCATCCACATGGCCCAGTCCGTGTCACTTAAAGGGGACTCAGCGCCCCCGACAGAGAGGACGACAGATGAAGAACACTGGCAGCCATTACTGTTAATAAATGAGAGTTACTCAGTGAAGCAAGGAGAGGGAAGAAAAGAAACCCTTGCATTTAATTAAGAAGGGAAGCTCAGACTGACAGCGATTGGCAGCACTGGGGGACTTCTTTTCTCCTCACCTAAACAGATTTGACGCCTGATTCTTCAGGTCGATGGGAGTATACACATTTAGGGAAGCATTTGTAGAGTAGTTCATTAGTAATATCTGAGAGAAAGCAGGATAGTTTTGTTTAAAACAGGGTGAGGTTCAAACTCCTAACGTCGGAGCACACCTCTAAATGAGGTGGCTTTGGCAGTAAAACGCTGACTCCCTTTAAACACGACCCTCTGTCAAATATACCTGAATGCTTTGTGTGACATTAAAGCATGGCCATATGTCTGGGGTCAGAGGTCACTGAGGAAAGGGAGTCTGTTGGTACAGTATTAGTTAGCACACGGACCTCATAAAGAAGTCATCGGTTAAGGAACAGATGCTGGATGTCAGAAGGCCCCCACCCACACCTCCACCCCCTCCACTCAGACAGAAGGGAGATGAGGAGGGACAGACGGCCTCTGGGCCACTTTGAAGGCCGTAACAAAAACCTTTCTTTGAGGCTTTATCTGCCTCTAGACTCTTTTCCTGGATTACTAGTTGACTTTGTCTGAGGATACTGAAGGGATCGAGGCTAAAATGTTTTCTGTAGATTCTCTGACTTTGTTACTTTTAATCATTTTTGTTCAGCCGGATGGAGAGCTTCAAAGTCAGTGGCTGGTTTTCCATTAACCACAGAATTGGCAGAAAAGGCGGGGCTAGGTCCAGCCAGGCGTTTTGCCATGATAGATTAAAGGATCTCTCAAACATGCATGAAAGATTCAAGGCTGATGAGAGAATAACATTATAATATGCAAAGTTTAAGAAGTTAAAACTTTGTCTAATCACTGAACTATGGCCATGTAGATTTTCACTATTTTCTAAGAAAACGACTTGCTTGAATTTTTGTCAATATCTTAAAAACCCTCGGAAAATATTATTTAAAAAATTTCTCCAAGAACACAGTATTATTAATGAAGTTCATCTGGACGAGCAGCATTGTTGTTTTGCAGAGTTCTGCTCTTGACTTAACTCTGCTGTGTGTGGTGCCTCACTGTGAGGATTTTATTCTCACTGTCGTCTTTTGTGTAAAAACTCAGCATAACTTTTATGATTTGGGTTGAATCATTAACCCGAACACTTCAGGAACCCAAACCTTCAGGACATTTTCCAGTTTTTATGGATTGGCACTTATATTTCAGCTCCCACACGACTTTATATCTAAGCAGGTAAAACAAAGATCAGGATATACACAATTAACTCAACTAGCCAGAGGAGAATATATGATTATTATTTACAAATAATAAAATGAACAGAGCATGTATGCTGATTTGAGTATTGGCTTCAAGAACAATGTTGTCTTGTTGAAACAATGTCTCTTGTTTCCGGTCACATCAGGATATTTTAGTCTCTACAGCTTCTTTCTAGTTTGACACAATATGATTCTTTGTAATTTGAATTTCACTATGACATCCAAACCAACTTTCATTTCCAGGCATGAGTCAGAGTCAGTTTATTTCCCACGCACCATAAAATTCATTGGATTTACCCAAGCTGTATTTCATCTTAAGTGCTTCTATTGTCAGCACAGTTACTGTTAGTTACACCACCTGGTTACACAAAGTGTGATCTGGAATCTGATGGACGGCCTGTGTTTCATCAAGTAAAGGGAGAGGAGGTGGATTATTGGGAGAGATAGTGCAGGGCTGAGCAGAAAAGCAAACTGAGGATTTCTATCCTGCTGCATCTTCACACTCTGAAAGAAATGTGATTTAAAGAGTTAATAAAGATTACTGTTAATCTACTGTAAAAAAAAAAAGTAGTTCCCTAAGTATTCTGGAAGGATGTCAAACAGTGAGGTTGTTAGGACTGAAAGCACATCTGTAGTCAGACAGAAAGAGAGGCGTGGTTCGGCTGAAAACAGCAGCACCCATCATAACAACCATCTACCATATAGGATCCCAGCGCTGCCACTCTCCCAGTTACTTAGGCACAAATTCCAGTCAGTTAATGCTGCACTCTTATATTTTACCAACATTTTTGCTTCCTTGCAAGAAAAACGCAAGAAAAACATGCAAAGTCATGGCTTTAAAATGAAGCTTCACCTCTCATCCCGTTAATCCAGGTGTTGCTGTTTCACAGCTAGCAAGCTGCTAGCAAGCTGCTAGCTGTGAAACATGATCTCCCGGTGCAAACAGTGCAGCTAGCTAACCAGATGATCAAGCTTGTTTTTCTAAGTTATAGACAATAACTAATAATAAGTCTTGCTATAAAGTTTCTGCTGTAGCGTAATACTGTGAAATTGAAGCAGTTAATAATAAAAATGTATACAAGCACCTGTCAAGATACCTGTGGACACAGTACAGACAAAGCAGTAGAACAACAGAATGAAACACAACATGCTCTGACAGTGATCTGGATCTGAACCAAGGTCCAGATCCAGATCAAATGTCCCACGCAACCATAGGGAGCATTTAGTTTTCTGAGAATGTGTTTCACTCAGGAACATCACTGCTGGTGCACCACCTCCAACCTTCACTTCCTGTGTAAATTATTATTTTGGTGTAAAAATCTCACCTTAAAAAAACAGAAATTGGTATTTTGCAACTAAGAAATATGTCTGATATGAAACGATGTGATTCTGTTGTTCTAAATTATGAGACCAGTAGTTGGAGACCCCATGGAACCCATTTCAGATCATAAATTTAGAAAACAGTTGAGAACATTCCATGTGTTCTGTAGTGTGGGGCTCAGACTGACCGCCCTGACTGGACCGGTGTTAACTCAAGGCAAGAATCCGAGAAGTAAATCTGTGGGTATTTATCGTACAGCAGGTATTTCACTGAGTCCATGGTAAAGCAAATAGTAGCTCACAAAATCTTGAGGATAACACCTTGTAAGATATTCAGCATAAACTTTGAGAACTGACTTAAGAGGAAAGGAGATCGGGCTTTTTCTGCTGTTGCTCCGATTCTATGGAACAATTTACCTTTCCAAATTAAATCTGCCCACAGCCTGGATCATTTTAAATCGCTTCTTAAAACTCATTTTTATTCTTTGGCTTTTATTTGAAGTAATGTCTGATTCTCTGTTTTGTCAATTAGTGTTATTGTCTGTCTTGTACAGCATTTTGGTGCAGCTTTTAAAGTGCTATATAGATAAATTTGACATTGACATTGACAACAAGTTGCAACTTTTTTATTTAAAATCCTAATCATTATAGAAAAACTCAGTTTGCTCATTTGAACAGCAAGGGCACTTGAAAGATTAAAGTGGGTTATTAAACATTCACTCTTAGACCAGCCATGGCTGAGTTCTTGGCTGAGTTTTTGGATCTTTTCCACCAAAATAAGAATCATGAACACATCTGTAACAGATTCCATCTCGCATCTCCCATCAGCCTCTGACCGGCCTCCCCAGATTCTCATAAGTCATTTTGCAGTTGTCATAAGAAAAGAAAAGTGTCTGCTTGGAGCGTGGATAAAACTGAATAACAATCCAGAAGATATTCATCATATGTTGTTTCTTTTTTATCTTAAACTTTCAAGCAAGACGTATGAAGAAAGCACAGCCAGCTGGAGCTATGCAATTTGACACAACATGATAGGACATGAATATATTTCCTTATCTTACTCCACTGATCATAACTGTCCTATAACACACTGGAAAATCTGTCTGTATGTCTGGATGTGCCAGAAAGGCTTCATAATGTTTCAGGTAGTCTGAAAACAAGGACAAAAACACTGAAATAATGGCAGCAGTTTGTAGAAATGTAAGAGCAGCTCTGTTTCTTTTATTCTTATTTATTCTTTTAGAAAAACTTTTTTTTTTTGCAGAAATATTTCTTGAAAAAAATTATTCCTTTCCTGTTTTGGATGCTGTGCAGCTGTATGAATGTCTGACGTTTTGATCCAGTCAGAGCAGTAGGAATGTGGTCTTTGTGTTTTTCAGGGGATCAGATCCCCAACTTCAGCATCTCTCTGCTGGGCTTTCTGGTCAGAAGATCTAACATGGATTTAAAGAAGGGAAACAAAAGCTCTTTCATTTCAGTGTGTTTGACCAAGGACACAACTAGAAGTTCCTCAAGGACTGGATTTGCCCACCTCTGATGAACTGAAAAAATGGCTCACGATAAGGAGTAATTCCTGTTGCATGTGCATCTTTTTGTGAAAATCTTTTTTTCTTCTTTTACTTAACTCTCTAATAACATGCTTGCCTATAGCTCTGGGTAAACTGGTTTCATGCTGCTTGTGGGGAATGTAAACTTTATACACTGATAAAGAGCCTGATCAGAGTCTGCATGAAGAGAGGGAAGTGTAGCAGATTTAATCTGAGCGAGCAAAGACTGTGGAAAGCTTTCAGGGTTATGTCATCACACAGCATCTGAGCAGCGGAGGAAGATAACATCAAGGTGAGACGAGAACCAAGGGAAGTGGAAGAGTGGAGTGCCAGAGATGAAAAGAATGCGACCCAAGAGGATGTTTTGTTGTCAAGTTCAGAGATATAAGAAGTGGCTGCTTAAGGCTGCACACAGAGCCACATCCTCATTAGCACCAAGGCTGACAAAAGCCACCCTTTTAATTATTCTGTTCATTTCTGTAAATGCCAGAAGAGTGTGCAATGTGGGGATTCCCTTTTCTTTGATGTGTGGAGAATGGCTGCTCTCTACCCATCTGCCTTGGCCTGACAATGGAAGTCCAACATCAAATCTCATTAGTGGTGACTAATATTCCTTTCATCTTCCACAAAAGGCTTCCATTGTGTTTGTGCTAAAGTGCATTCCTCAGCTCCTTCTTGTCTTGTCAGTGCTGCAGCGGGAGGAGCAGAGCGGGAGGTGAACTGAGGTAGGCAGGAAGGAATGATTACTGTCTGTTGAACTGCAACTCTATGTGGAAGGAGATCACATTCTGACTGTATACAAGATTCAGTTCAGTTTATTTATGCAACGCCAATTCACAACATGTCTTGTCAAGGCACTTTGCAAAAAAAGTTGATTTGATCCAAGCATGCAACATACACAGATTTGGATACAGCTGAAAAACCACTAAGACCTCATCCTACCACCTTTTAACAAAATACGTTTTTTTTTTTGGAAATTGGCAAGTTTCCATTAAGCAAATCTATTTTCATAATTCCAATGACTGGGTGGTCCCTAGTGGGTGGTGTGTGTCTGAGGCTGATTGTTCTCGTTGTGTCCCTGCAGATGTACGGAGGAACGGTGGTGTCGCTGTTACTTGGCTGGACTGTTGTTGCTGCTTGTTTGGCCTGGATGTTGGTGGTTCTGGGTCTGGAGGCGCTGCTGCAGGATCGTGGTCTGTGCTGTGGCTTTACTGCGGCTCCTGTTGGTTTGCTGCGTCTGCCTCTTCCCTTCGGTGCTCCGTGGCTCGTCTTGTCGCGAGGCAGCAGGTTTTTATTTAAACTCTGGACAAGTCAAGGACCGGTGTTTCAGCTGCTGCCTTCACAACGTTCCCGGCACAAGCAGCTGCCAGGCCTCTGTGATTGGAGCACCTGGTGAAACCCAGATAAGTTCAACCAACAAACTTATCTGGGACAGCCTGTTATCATTATTATTGGGAACACATTCAGTTTTAACTTGTAATCCGAACTTAAAAATAAACATTTATGACATCCATGATTGCAGACCACTGTTTTCTGAACAGATCCATGTGGGGACCACATTTTTGATCCAGAAAGACAACCTTCTTGTCTGCGAAGCATGTGAGTGTTCCACACTGTAAACACATTGAAGCTGATCTGTTTTGTTTCCGGTTTCTTCCCAGGGAGGATCATAAATCTTCCATCTGAAATGTGCTGACCTGTAAAATCCCAGCTGTGGGTCCCGCGGCGCCCAACACAAACCGGGTCTTTCCCAGCGAGACTGAACGCCCAGGGTAACGAGCCACGTCTTGCTGCATCAAACCGAAGAATGTTGGACCACTGGGCCTGGCGTCTGGTGGCAGAGCGTGTTCGTTTGAAGTATTCCCATACCAAGGCTGCGGCCAAAGTAAATAGAAGCAGACCGCTCTCTCGACCTCCATCAAACACATCACTCTGTAACAGCTGTTACCATTTAGCTGAAAAAACCCACCAACATTCCTCCCCTCAGAATGTATATGGGACATGTGAGATAGCAATCAACACACACATTCTTCGGCACCGGCCACACTTGAAACTTCTTCCTCCTCCAAGTGTAAACAGAGCGAGCTGCTACACTGATATTGTGAGTGTTATGACCTCTGAATATTGTTTTGCAGCTCTAAACATTTGCACATTGTGATTATGCTGTCGGAGCTGTTTTGCTTATAACCAGGAATATGGGAAATTCTTCGAATGGCAGCTTACAGTTATAGCTCAGAGACAATGCTCGGTCATGACTATTTACAGTGGAGGCAGCCCCGGCACACACACACACAGACACACACACACAGACACACACACACACACACACACACACACACACACACACACACACACACACACACACACACACACACACACACACAGCTCTGTTAGGTTAGACCATTTAAAAATGAAAACAAGACTATAAACTCAGAAGCAATAAAGGTTTATGGAATATTTCTAAACATGTTCAGGTTTTGAGATGTTTTTGTGCTTATGTTTCATGTAAAGTCATTTTTATCCACAATGGCCTAGATTTTGTGGTGTGTGCTCTGATTAGAACAGCTGCTTTTTCTTTCTGTTCCTGTAAATGCTGCTTCAAACAGGTTTAGAATAGTTTGGGATTTTATTGTAGTTTAATTCTATTTTGAACAATTCAAAAAGTAGAGGATTGTGATTATGTATACATTGGCTGGGTAATAAATAATTAACGAAAGATACCATAATAACATTAAATTATTGTTGAACAATCAACTGACTCTGTTGTTTCATCCCAACTTTTGCTGTTGCCATTTTGCAGTGTGGAGTGACGTAATTTGTTGACAGCTGACGTAAACTGAAGGTGTGGGGAAAAAATTTATTTCACATCAGTTTCAAAAACTAATAAATAGATTAATAAATGCAAAAATGAAGGATATATATATATATATTAGAGCTACAATTTCAGTATGCTTTCATAAGTTTTATATTTGCAGGATACAGCTCTAGTTAGTTACAGTTTTTCCCCTTTAATTACTGTTTTTTTATTTCAGTTAAAAAGAAAAGTTTTCTCAATTTCAGCTTTCATTATTTTGGTAGCTTTAGTTAACCATAATAACCTTGGACTCACCTTTCAGCCCTCTTAGCTACATATTCTAGGATATTCTAATTAGTAAACAATTTACCGGTGCGTAATTTAATTTGTGTAGTGAAGGTAGCAGAGGTTTATTAGAGAACTTCAGAGAACAAACAGCATCATGAAGACTAAGGAGCCCAGCTGACAGTTCAGGAAGTTGTAAAAAAGAGGTTTCCTGTGTTAACTTCTAAAAAATTAACACACCTCAAAGAGCTCTGTTCAAACTATCCTCTGGAAATAGAAGAGAGCATGACACAAATGCAAACCCAGGAGAGCAAAAATCAGAGAGAATTAATAATGATATTAAAAATCATGGTCCATATTATCAAAGAATTATAAGACTAAAAGTAGCTTCTAGTGGAAAACTGTTACAAATCAAAAATAATGATGTTAGTGTAAATATGGCATGATCCTCAATGTTAATGTTGTGTGGCAATTAAATCCATGTTCTATTGTTTATCACCATGACTCACATTTTTAATCAAGTCTGGACTGTATGATTGATTATTTTCTATAAACATACTGAAGGCATTGTATTAACCAATCACTCTGCAGATGATTTGCTGTTTATAACTAAGCAGAATTTAGGCTCAATTTAAAAGGTCAAAGAAGGTTGACCTTGAACTTGTTTGTAACATGATTTAAAGCAAATGGTGTTATAATTATTGGTGTTATTAAAGAGAACACCAAGTTTCTTTATATGACCACTGACTGATTGAACCCCATCCAGAGACCGTGACTGACTAATCAGTCTGTTATTTAGATTCACAACCTTTGTCTTCTTTAATCGATCAGATTCATTCTCAAAACAATGAACATTTTTACTATGAAGAAACTTTACCAAACCACAGAGAGCTTCATAACCAACTCAGGTGCATGAGGGAGATTTATCATTAAGATGAGTTAATGATAACTCATGTTAACCTGCAATCTGTCAGACTCGTCATCACATCTATCTATGAGGCCATGAGGATTTCTCCAGTGACTTTCAGTAGTGCTGTTTCAGTGCCAAGATGAACTCTGACACCTGACTGAAACTATTCCAACAGATCATTACTGTGTAAATGTTCACGCACCTTATTAGCAGCTACAGGTTCAAGAATAAAGGATCATTGAAAATATGTTTTTAAAAGGGCAGTATTATGTAAAATCAACTTTTTTTTTAGCTTTGCATCATGTCTTAATGGCTTTCCCTAATCAAAAACACACCAGGTGTGTTGCCTTGATTCTTTCATGCACGTTTGAGAAATCCTTTAATCTCCATGGAAACCATTCAATTGTGCAAAATGATCTGAGGACATTGAAGTGCAGCTCCTCTTTTCTAGAAGAAGGAGCTCCTAATCAGAGCTGCAGTTTCTGAGCTTCTGCCTCCCAAAGCAGTCCTCAACCGCAACTCACCCACTCTGCTCCTTCAGACTAGCCAGCAGCAAGTAGCAAACACCTGGTGGAACTGTGCATCTGCTGAGCTCATTGTAGGAGCTACTTCTCAGTACAACAATGGTTAAAGCACTGTTAAAGGGTTAATAGAGGAGCAATGTTGTGATGACTTCCTGAAAGGAGGAAAGAGCAGGATTTTGTAAAGAGACAGAGGCCCAAATTTAAGGCATTAAATTATGAAGTAAAGTCATATTTTATATATGCAGCATTTTTACAACAAATTAAGGTAACACAGTTACTTGATTGCACTGCAAAATGCTCCTATATGGCATATGGCTGAAAAATACCTGGTCTTGTCCCCTTAATTAGCAGTTAGAACGTCTCTATGTTTTCTCATTACCTTATAAGTCGTAGTAACATCAGGGAAAGTGACACTTTTCCATCAAGCAGCTTCATAAAACATAATAAATCTATTCAAACAGTTTCATTGTAGAAATTACTGGACCTGTGTGTGCAGGTGAGGGTTATTGGTCAGCCAGTCAGTGTTTGAGCTTTAGCGGTGGGACGTGTTGTGGACTCAGCTCAGTTCTCACCAGCTGTATTGGCTGGAGTGTGTCAGCAGTAGTCGGCCCCAGCCTGCCAAGTAGCCTGTCAGTGACCCACAGCACATTCCCTTCCATGGTCCACTGCTCAGGGCATTGATGTTTTACAGGCCCAGCACACACACACACACACACACACACACACACTCACACACACACACACCCACACACACACACACACACACACACACACACACACACACACACACACACACACACACACAC
>CAEFZX010024440.1:0-24788 GCA_903066825.1 Alfaro cultratus
GGCTTATTTATGTACAAAATGGTTTTTCCTTTAAAAATGTACTGGGTGCGGCTTATAATCAGGTGCGCTCTATAGTCCGGAAATTACTCAGAATTCTGACTTTAATCTCAGAATCCTGAGATTAAAGTCAGAATTATTATTACTTTTTTTTTTCGGTGGCCCTAATCCTCTTCCGTACAAACGTCTTAGTACACTTGAATTAAGACAAAACTAACTTACAATTAACTTTTCAGCAAGACATAAGAGCTTGTTTAGAGTCAATAATTCCTTAATTTTGATGAAAAAATACTGTTTCCACTAGCAGATTATTTCAAGGAATTAATATTCTTTCATCAATATTAAGGCATTATTGACTTAAGACAGGCTCATGTCTTGCTGAAATGTTACTAAGATATTTGTATTAGAAACTATTCAAAACTACTTGGTAAGATTTAATATTTTTACAGTCAGCAGAGTGGTTTCATGAGCATGTTTGTAACATGGTTGGTATTGCTACTGTTTTTCTTTTGGGGATGTTTTTTTCGTTATTTTTGAAATGTCTTTATGATGTGAGCTTTGTGGAACAATTCTTACTTTTTCTTGCATATAGAACATATTTTAATGACATAAAATGCTAGGTTTCAAAAACTTTGGCTCGACATTTAACAAAAAGCGAGTAACTAACGGAAAGACGCAACACTCGATATGCAACAGTCTCTTATGCCACGTGTATTTGCAACAGTTAATAAAAAGTTATCCAACTCCTTCAGAAAAGCTGAAAACATCATAATGTGTTTTCTTAAAATTGTTTAATCTTCTTCAATAAAAACTGTGACGTTTTGCGTTAGCTCTGTTTGGTTTTGTTTACAGCAATTATAGTAATTTTCTTCTGTCATTGCTCAGCAGTTGTAATAAAATGCCTCATAGGGCTTGTTGGACCAGGGCTGCTTATTGCTATTGATGCAGGACTGATAAGTGCATTGATTCTCAATTAGACTTTAAATTCACAGTATTGAAGGAGGCTGATATTTCTTTGCACATTTGTAGCATGTCATTAATGACATCTTTAAAAGTGTGTTGAATAGATGACTTCAATTTCCTTAACCAGTCTACATCATTAGTAGAGTTTTTTTTTAATACCACACAGCAGAAAATCATCTCAGCGAAGTTTAAGTAAAATTTAACTTTTGAAAATACAGCATTGGTAGAACTCCTTTGGGTGACTCTTTTTATTAGTTTTTCATCTTTGTGAAACACAGTTTTTGATCTAAAAGGCAGAGATGTGTAATGCCAAAACAAAACGTGGTGTAATGTTTCACTGCTACGGTGTTTAGTTGGATTAGAAGCAGGTCGGTAACATGAGCCTCCCTCAGAGTCCTCTAGAAGTAAGCATGAGGCGTTTTAAGATCAGGTGAAAAATACTGAGTGTAAATAAAACATTAAAACATCATTATTTCACTGGAAAACTGCGAACATTTCATCAAACTGTCAAGATGTATTCGTGTGTATCTGTCCTGTCTACATGTTGGCATTGTTTTACTTTTCCGTACATGTTAAATACTTCTCTTTAAATGTTCATAGTTTTCATAATTGTGCCTATTTCCATTGCAAATACTAGAAGCAGAAGCCATGGTAAATATTTCTGCAGCACATTCGTTTTCACATTAACATGGACGTATTTTGAACAAATGCTGAAACAGATTTTTAGTGAAGATGAGTGATGTCTTACCATTTCTGTGTCTTTTGAGAAATATAAATCAAAGTAATATATTTTTGGAAATCTATCCCTCTGTGCCCTTCATAGTTTCTTAAGGGTGAAACATCTCATGATCCCCCAACCCCCATTCCTATAAAAGCATGTAGTACAGCAATACCCACATCATTTGGCTCCTCTAATCTGCTGATGTGTCCACATTAAGTCTAGGTAGTTGTGTTTATGGCAGATGGTGCATAATATGGCTGTTCTGTATTAGTGCAGTAGAGGAAATGGGTGAACAGCTCAGCAGAAAGTAGCTAATGGTGTGGAAAGAATCTCAAGTGTGACAGAAAGTGTGACAAAAAGAAATGATAACAGCAAACCTGATTCTCACTGTGTGGAGCTTCTGCAGGTTTGTTCTCAGCGTCTTTGATGCATTTTGCTAACGGACATCGATACATTATGCTGCTTCGTCAGAAGCAGAAAATGGGAATAAAGTTAATTTAACTTGACAAATTACCAAAAAGCTTTGACTTTAGATGATATTTTATCATATATGGCTTGGTGTTTAAATGTAAAATAAACTTGTAAGCTTAATAACTTCGACTCATATATTTTACAGTCTCAAGAACAACAGAAGTTGATGCTAACATACCAGGGAGTCAAAGTTGCACAGAAGTCTCTAGGTATATGTTTACAGTTCGGTGGATGGGAAACAGAAGGACTCATTATTTATTAAACCAAAACCAGCAGCGCTGCGGCGGCGGCAGAGGCGTTTGTGTTTAAACCTCAAAAAAATGCCAACCAAAGGTCAACGCATGCCATGGAGGATAAGGGTCATTATAAATAAAAGAACAAAATAATATACCCATGAAGGAGTACACTTCTGCCAACAAAACCCTCCAAACTTTCTATTAATTTTATATATTAGCAAGTAGAACTCAGATATTTTGTGATGTCTGAAAGACACAAGGTTGCAATTCAAGAAGGGTAGTTTTCAGTGATTAAAGGTGTAAATTTACAACTTTCATTCATGGTGAGTCTGCATCTGGGGAATGTCGCTCTGATACAGGAAAAGAGCCCAGATGTACTGCTTACATGTTGGAAAAATATCCACATCCTAAATTTAGCGCCTAAGTCCTATAGAACATTTGGCTTTTTTTGTAGCAAATATTTGACTTTAAATTTTTAGAGAACATCTTACTTTTAACATTGTAAATTTATGCTTTTAATCATTGAAAGTTATACTTTTTTGGTAAATCTACCTCTTTCCAACATCAGAGAATATTCTCTTGCAAATATAGAAGGTTAGTGTAGACATTTCTGAGGTTTTCGGCAGAAATCTACTCCACCATGTCTGCATTGTGTTTCGCTTTGATTCACAGTAGCCTTGATACTCCTTTGTAGGGACAGCTCAAAAACCTGCCACTAAATAAGCTCACAAGACAACATGTGTGAGGGTGAGGAAATATAACCAAATGTGAGTAGACTTAAAAATTAAAATCCACTGAAAGAAACAAAAGTAAGAACCTACTGTATAGGTAGTGGTGGTCACCACCAACTAAAAAGTTAGTTGCACTTACCCTAAACCATTAATCACGAACATTTGTTCTGCTAAAGCAACATGGTATTTAGTGGAAAACAATGCTGAAGCATCACCTTCTATTCAAATTACGTCTGCTATTGAAATGCTACAACCCTAGAACATATATATATATATATATATATATATATATATTACATAATTTACATGTTCTATAATGCCCTTAGATATCTGCTTATATTTTGTCCGTGTTTTATTATGCTGCTGTATGTTTCTTGTTTGAAATAGCTATTAGGTGAAATGTAGAGAGAGAACGTAAACAGCCTTTCACTCTCTTCAAAATAAAAGCATGAACATAACCGTCTGGCTACTTGAAGAATATTTAGTTGTCAATTACCAAAACCTAAACACAGATGTTGAAAGTTATTCGAGCAAAAGCTTAAAAAAAGCAGCTGAGTAAATTAGTGCTTTAGAATTTATCTAGAGAAATTAATTTATGAGAAGCTAAGTGTGCTACTTAACTGTTTTCAAAGTTAGCTGAAGTGCTAAATGATAAATTAGCTCTGCTATTAGTGCTTTAGTGGATTAGCATGTACAGAACAGAAAGTACAGATACAAGAAGCTGAACAACTGACATAAACTACATAAAAAAATAGAAAGGCGTGTGATCAAAACGTATCATCATCTCAGTGTCTATGGCTTTATTTCTACGTGAGTGACATGTGAACTGTCACAGAGTCAGTTGTACAATGGGGAGCCTGCTGCAGATAATATTCCTGTAAGCGTTTTTCCACTTTCAACACTCAAAGACAACAGCGACAGAGCTCAATCTGCAGCGAAAACTCTAACTTTGTGAGGCTCACCCTGCAGTTTCTAGCAGGGAGTCCAAGAGAAAGACAGATGACCATGAGAGAAAGGAGTAGAGGAAAAGGAGCAGATATACAGAGACTGAAGCCTTGGTAACAACAAAGACTTGGGATGTAACTGAACATAATGGTCAAGTGCTCCAAAGAGACACAAAGGCACAAAATAACAGCTGCCACAACAGCAGCAACAAAGAAGTACTATCGGTGGATATCCAGCTTTGTGCTCATTTAACCTCCCAAAGACCACAGAGCTCCTTTGTATCTCCCTTCTCCAGCTGTCTTCTAGTTTTCCCTTAACACAATGCAGTGTGGCATGTCTCTTCTTTCCACTCAGTTATTTCCCAAAATGTCTGCTTCTCCACTAACAAATCAAGGTAGAGAAAATAATTTTTAAAAATAGGTTGCAGTGATGTTTGGCTGCACTGAACAGATTAGAAAACATACAGAAGTCTTTGACACACATTAAAATCCATCAATGAGTTTGATATATGCATGTAGCCGTATTATTTTTACTACAAGCAACAAAGGTTTCTTTTTTGTTATCGCCGTCATTTGTCCTTCTCCATCTGTAGAAGTGCCAGACAGGATAAAAGCTGCAACCTTGAGAGAGTTGAAGATGATCTCAACTCTGACGATAATCAGTTTCCAGTAATTTCTACTGATGTCACTAGTTATTTTATCCATTTTAAAACTGAACAGAAATGACAGAAGAAAACCAATTAATCATGCACTGATTTACAAAACATACAAAAACTGTTGTTCAAACTTTTTAAAATGTTTTTCTACAAATCCAACAAAAACAAACAAAAATTTTAATTTCTTTAGCTTTTTTGTCATTTCTGTAATTTTTTCAGGATTTCTGGGTCTTCTTATTATGTTATTCTATTAATACAAATACTATTTTATTATTATATATATTTTATTCTAAAACATGAAACAAAAGAAAGCGGCAGTTTTACCAAATTCTCTGCCAATTCTGAGCACTGAGAGTTGTTACAGTAATCAGGAATATGCACATTTTTCTCTTTCGACCTAAAGAAATCCATCATAAAGGTTTGTACAAGGTGCAGCAATGAGTCTGAGAGCCTGAATAGGTGGAATGCAGAATGGTACACTGAGTCTTTTCAATAGGGAAGATGCATTATTATAAATAATATCGTCATACTGCAGCAAAAAAAAAAATAAAAAAAAATGAAAAGATGGTGCAAGTTTTTCTGGCTGATCTTGACATAAATATTGCCCAGTTTAGGTTTTTAAGAAATGGCCAACATTAGCATTAAATAACTTTTTTTTTTTAAATTAGGCTTATACCATCATTTGTGATAGACACCTGCCTTATCATGAGACATTATTGTCATGCATTAGTCTTTGAGTTGAGAAGCAATCAGTTTCAGTATGGATGTCTGTACAGAAAAGCTCCCTTTAAAATCTTCAAGGGTTGATTTCAGGAAACTGCTGCTGTATAAATGACTGAGTCATCAGCATATCAATGTATTTTTGATGTAGTCACTGATATTAAAGTGGGGCTAAAAGGATCCTAGGAACACTCCTAGATATCATAGGTGAATCTATCAGTTCTGCGGTGATTCTTAGATAAATGTGGTAGACTCCTATTTTCCAGTCTGTTCTACAATCTGCTTGACTGCAATGTCAACGTGGCATAAATTTGACCTGTCAAGTCAAAGGGTGGAACTAAGAAAACAAGAATGACAAGCAAAGAAAAGAAAAACGTAACAAAGTCTGTTTTTAAGAAATGTAATGTAATAAAGATTAGACATTAGAGTAGAAAACTGTTATTCAACAAACCCAAGAAGTAAGAATACATGTGTGTTATTCTTCAAGGTACAAACATTGTGTGTTTGTGCACATAAATCAGAATGTGGAGATCTTGTTAAATTATTCTTGACCTAAAATACTTAAAATGTTTATTCCTTCCAATAAACACCTGGCTTTTTTCATTTCTCCATTGATATTCGGATTTCTCTCTTTGTACAGTAGAGAGACGGGATCAGTAGAGAAATCCTGCTCTCTGTCTAAAGCAATATGTTGGCTTTATGCAGACTTGTTTTATCTTCGTAGAGAATTCAGTCATGAAATTTGAAAATTCGTTTTGCTTTTCTTCGGTTTTAGTTTAGAAGTTCATCCTTTAGAGGCAGGAACTGTTTTGCTGGCTGAGTTGTTTTGATTGTTTTGTTCTGTGTAGGTTTTGAGCTGCAAAATGGTTTTTTTTTGTACTTTCTAGTTTTATTACTGATGCATAATTTAAATCAGCTCACCGGGATCCGATAACCTGTGTGTCTCAGAATCTTTGGAGCGAGTGGTCATTTATAAATCCCTGAAACATGCCATAAATCCGTATAATCATCAACTGTTTCTGACAGATTTCCCCTTTGTTCGACTCTTTCTTATTTATTTCTATTCT
Source organism: Alfaro cultratus (assembly GCA_903066825.1). Taxonomy (NCBI): domain Eukaryota; kingdom Metazoa; phylum Chordata; class Actinopteri; order Cyprinodontiformes; family Poeciliidae; genus Alfaro; species Alfaro cultratus. The sequence continues at coordinate 6,507 of CAEFZX010024440.1, forward strand.
GGTCTCATCCAGCAGCTTAAAGCCGATGATTCTGCTGTTCTTTTTTTGGCTGGCTGGCTAATTCCCACCCTTTTCCCTCCTGAGGATAATTCAATCAATTTGCTATTACTGTAGAACTCAAAGACATGGATCTATTAGGTTGTTGCTGAGTAATGAATGAATTTCTAATGAAAACAAAAAAAGAAAACAACTTCTCTTTTAGTGTAACGAGACTGCTGGCTTTCCCTGACACTAATTTTCCCTTTATTCTTATCTAGGGACAAAAATAAACTTATTAGGTAAAAAGATTTTGTAATTACTCATTTCTAAACATATTTTAATTTTAATATTTTCCCCAGGCGTGCTTGTGCTCTGTTTCTCAACTTCACCACTGTTTGCTCATTTGTCATTAAAATGTGAAACTGGAATATGTGTCACAATTCAAACAGTAATGACTCTAACAAAAAGATTAATATTATGCTATTAAAGATACAAACTGAGCTATAAAAACACACACCATAAAATGTGGCCATGGGTGAACTGCCTGGAGCCTCCGTCCCAGCAGAGAGGAACGCAATGATAACGGACGACAATTATCTGTCAGAGGGATTTGGAGAACGCACATCCCCTGCATAAATAATGCACCCAATCTGACCTCATGGTCATACTTTTAATTACAAAACGAAGGCCATTTCTTTATTTATATAAGATAGGCTGGTGATGTGGATGTGGGGTCGAAAAGGGTTCAGGGACAAAGGGTGAAACGAAGATGAAAGCAAAATTCAAAGCATGAATGGATCTAAGAAGCGGTTTAATCCGTGTAACCCGGGCTGGTGTGTGTTTGTGGGGGGAGGCACATAGAAGGTGAGAGAGATGGAAAAAACGATTCACTGAACTGTTCAAGCAGCTTGTGTTAACAACCATGCATGCTCACTCTCACACCTGAGGTCAGTTTAGAATCAGTAGTTAACCTTTAAGCATGCGAGTGTGGGCCGTGGGTGGAAACCCCTGCAGAGAGAAACCCACTCAGACACTGAGAGAACAGGAGAGTCCACACAGAAAAGCTCCGGCCAGGATTCAAACTGGTGACCTTTAAACCCTGGGCTTAACATGCAAAAACACACACACACACACTGAACAGGAAACATTGAATATAAACATTAACCACATTTCCATTGACTGCAATTGTGGATTTTGAAATTTCTAAAATCGAAATCGATGAATCGATACATGCTAATTTAGAAAAAACTTGTCTCAATAAAAAGTTTTGGCACTGGGTTGAGGTATTTTTTGGTCATATCAAAATTGTTTTATTTTGCAAAACTGTAATGGAAACACCCTTTTTGCATCATGAGTCACATGAACGTCAACTGGAAGAAGACGACAGGAAGTGGTAGGATGATGATGGCGCTGCAGGTTTTTTTATGTTTTATCTCCTGAACAAAATTATTCACATGCGATTTTAACTGCATTTCTTATTTAATGAAAAAAACACAGTTGCGTAAAAAATTTTTTCATTAGTGGAATATTAACGTTTTTCGCATATTTGCAATGGAAATGCAGCTACTGATTGTTACCTCTTTGTTTTGGGTTGTGATGACTGTGAGATACTTATTGTCCTTGGTTTCAAATATTCATGATTGCATATGAGAATAGTTTAAGGTATTGTTTGCTGAATGTTATGGCCTATGAGACCATATGGTTGTAGAAAAAATTCTTAATCTCAAAATCTGTTTATCTCTCTGGAAAATAAATAAAATACAAACAAAATGACTGCTTATGCTGTTAGAGAAGATTCGCAGTTTGCATCTCGACTGAATTGATTCTCCAGGGCCAGGAGATTTGTTGATCTTTTTTTACCCCATTTTTTGTTGTTTCCTGTATTTGTATTAATCAATAAGTTACTCTGCTGTGATGCTCATATTTTACACCATGTTATAAGGATCAATTCTGTTTCTCAAAACTCAAGTATTTCTAATTGAAACCAGAAAAACGTTTCAAAAAGTGTGAGGTCTCTGGACAAAAAAACAACAAAAATAAAAACAACTCTAGTTGATATTCAAAAATGATTTAAGCGCTTGGCAGACGTTACCAGAATAAGCCTAATATTGTAGATGCCAAAACTCAGAGTGGGTTGTGGACACTGGTGGGAAGATTTAGGAAAATTTTAGTTATTCTTATCCCACGGTGCAAATATTCAGCAGCAATAACACATTCACATATTTTCTGATATTGTGGAGGCCTAATATTAGTGAAACATCAAAGCAACACACTATTTTACATTGAATTAAGTACCAGTCTAACATCAGATTATTTCATTTTTGTCAAAATGATTTGTTAACAATATTATTTGTTACATCCAGTCCTAAAGAGCTAATTTCACCAACATGTTTGAATCAGATGAACGGTTTGTTACCAGGCGGATGACATGCCGAACTGGGAATTCAGCCGGTTGGTTCAGGTGTGCTGGACCAGGTATGCATGTAGAATTTTTTAGGACTTTCGCTGCCTGAGGTAATGATCTGTGCCAGACTGAGGCTCATTTCCGGCTGTCTTCCTGTGGTTGGTTTGGCCACGCTGAATGTGGATGCGAGACATGATGCAGCCTGAAGAGTTCCAGCTCAGCAGCAGAACGTGAAGCTGGACTTGGCCGTCCCGGTGAACAGCTCTCGGTCTTTTCCACGCCGGTGCACAAACAGCAGACGTACGGCTGAAATTCTGCAGATAGTTTGAGTTATTATTCACACGGTACTGACAGGTGGCAGCCTGCTTTATTAGGCAGCTAATTACCACCCAGTCATATTAGTGAATAACACTTTTTTTCCTCTTCTCTTTGTCCTCTCTCCATCATGTTTGTAATTTAGTCGTTCTTTCAGAAGCTTAATAGTCTGCCGTGGCACATTGCTATCGGAAAATTTCATTCTTCTCTACCACTTTTGAATTAATTGAAGAAAAATGTGATTAATGGTTTTGGCATTTGAATTTGACTCTGATGATTACATCTGCTGATGGATGATGGTTGCCATAGGAGTCCATGCTGTTCCCTCTGATTTTATGGTATAGCCTTTGTCCTAACTGTATTATTGAATTTAAGACCGGAGGGGATGAATGACAGACGGGTCAAAAAGATGTTTCTTCATCCTGCAGATGACAGGGTACAGTTGTCATCTTGCACTTCTGTGTCTGGAGAGGAAAAGTGTGAAAAAAGGAAGATGGAGCTGCACTGTGTTCTGACGGGTTTTTATCTCACCAGGCATGTCTTAATTATTTTTTCCATTGTCTTCCTGGTATATGTTCTATCATAAAAAACACCCAGCCTTTCTCTCTTTTTTTAGGTATTGATGTTTCAATGTATGGGAACAAATTTGAAATTGTTGGTTGTGATTAGAAAGAAAAACTGTTAATGTATTCTTCTACAGATATTTTTTTTTCTTACTTACAAATATGTAAAATATTAAAATTAACTTAACATTGTTTTTAAAGGAAACAAGACAGTTTAGTTACAGAAATAGAGTTAATTGGTCTTCCAGTTTGAAATAGTGACCATGAAGTTTTCTAGTTAAAATAAACAAACTTAAGGAGCCCTGTATTAAATGAAAAAATAGTTTACATAAACTGAAGAAAATCTAACAATAGAAAGTGATGAAGTATCTATAAACAGCACAGAACAAAGTCTTCCACTGCTGATAAATCCTATTGTTCTCTTTGTGAAGCAGATCTGTGGTTTCCCGGCTCAGAAGTCTTGTGATGATCTGTTTTTGATGTCGCTGCAACAGCAGAATCCACATGTTGTATCTGCCCCAGTTAGTCAGCGATTCAGTCACTCAGCAGCGTTTTCATCTGAATTAATAAAAGATGCTTTAGATATTTTTCTGATGAGAACAGAGGCTTGTCACTCAAGTCACACACAACCTCTGTGTGTCCTTGCTTTCGTCTGTGCCAGCACCGATGCCTGCAGACAACAGATCAGCCGTTGGTTGTTGTGCTTGTTGTTCAAGGTTTTACAGTTAATCTTAAAAGATTCAGCTTTCGAAATGTTGGGATCAGAATTTTATTTTATTTTTTTTACTTTTTTGTTTCAGTAAGAGACGCCATTCCCCAAAATAAAAAAAATAAGTATTTAAAAAGAAAAATCTTTTTATATGTTTTTCAGACTTACTTAATGAATGATGGACTAGTGGAGGTGAACTTAAGGGCAAAGAAATGCAGTAGCTATTTATTTATCTATCTATTATAACATTATAGAATATCCATCTGTTTCTTGAGTATTTACATAACTCTGCCATGTCCAAAATGTTTCATTGAGATTTCTTTTCTAAACTTGTTCTAAATTAAAACTAGCTTAATAATTTCTATTGCATAATTGACATGACGCTGGCTCCGCCCCCATGCGGAAGTAGAGCCGTCCTCCGACAACCACACTGTTATTAAGGCCGACTAAAGGCTCCAACATACTCGGGACGGAGGTCTGTCCGCCGGACATGTCCGCGCAAGGATACATTTTTATGAGCGCGTACTCGGTGTCGCACATTAAACTACCTGGTGGAAACAGTGGTCACATCGAACTGGTTTTCATGTGACCCCAGGCTGATAAGGTTGAGAATAAGGGTTATATGAGTTCATATTGTTTCAAAGTTGACATCAACATGATAAAAGTCAACATAAAGTTGTCATGGGGACGTGATAGACAAGCGAAAATGCTTAACAGCAACAGGCTTTATATATTCACGCAAATATTGACATGGTGAATTATGCAGAATTATAAGAACAAAAAACAAGACATCATCCCAGACTTCTTAATCAGCAGCAGGGCAGAGAGGTGATCCAATAAGTTGAGTCTGACTTTATTTTATTTTGGAACGCTGTACTTGGAACGCTGATTGGTCGGTTGCTGACAAAAGCTCTGGAATGATTGGGGGAGGATTGCTCTACGTCAGCAAGGGGGCGGAGCCGGCGTCATGTCAACTGATAATTTTTCTCTTTTCTTTCTCTTTCTACCAAAAACTGGATGAGTTAAGTCTTCTGTTTGGTGTTTTGGTCTCAACTAGCCCTTTTTTGGAAGGACAATTTAGTTTAGACAGACGTCTTAATTAATTTTATTTGCTGTTTCTGTTGTTTTGGATATTTAAAATGTCTTCCAGTTCCAATGTTCATTAGAAGTTTATTGATCTTTGAGAGTAATATCTCTAGGGACGATTTATTGTTCATCAAAATTGATCACGACAGGCTAGTCATTTCAAACTCCTCACGCAATGTGTTGCAGTTGTTCTGAGCAAAACTTTATTTTTAAACACTTTTTGTAAACTCAGACTTGTTCTATTATCAGAGCTCGATTGGAGACTCAAATAAACATTTTAGAAGTCGACACCAGACCCTGAAGCTTTAATGAAATATCAGATACATTATTGCTGCTTTGTAGACTTACCTTTTGGACTGACATAGCTTTTCATCAGATTAAACTCATAATGGTGAAAAAAAATAGAGGTGAGTAGATTAGCAAAAATGATGAAGTTGTTTTATGTTAAAGATATTTTTCTTGTTTTTAAATTGTACTTTTCAAAATTTTTAAATATCACACGATAAAACAGCACCAAAAATTTATTTTCTATCATAAAGCATCAATAAGGATCGATATCCTTTGTAAGTACTGTTTATACTGTGATATAAAGAATACGTGACTATAAGAAAGTAAAGCATTTCTGACTGGTTCTTTATGATTTTATATTAAAGATGAATATTAAAGTTTTGACATAAAAAGTGATGAAGTCTTGGTGACACTAAGATGGCTGTTTGTTGCAGTTCTCTGAACATCTTCCTTTGTCATTGCTTCAGTTCTTTTAAACTTGTTGATTCTTCTTACACATAAGAGCAATTTCCTTATAGCTCTCCTATGCCTTTGTTGAAAGGCATGCTCTCTTGTTTTTCTCATTTTGAAGAGACTATTTATACAGCAGGAAAATGGGGAAGTTCTGGATGACTAATCAACACCATGAGAATTTCAAAAGTACAATATAAATTAAGAAGTAAAAGTAGTTTGTTGGAATTTCTTGGGGTGGAAATAATTGGTTTAGCAGTGACACCAATTATCACTTTTATTTATTGTCACATATTTATTTTTGTCAGAATAAATATGCACCAATGGAAAATTTGACTTTCTCAGAACATGCTACTGGAATAAAAACACAAGCACAGGCAGCTGGTACTGATTCCCCTCACAGGTAATTTGGCTTGAATTCATGCCTTGCATTAGGTCAGTTAACAGTGCAGACAGTGAAAATTATGATGCATATTAATGACACCTAAAATTTCAAAAATCCTTGGCTTCAATGCCGGCCTATACCTTCTGTCTTTTATTTATTATTTGAGAAGATAATATTCAGAACTGTTGATTACATGGACTACTTTTCATCAACGTTTACCATTTCATCTTTTGAAAGGCTGAAGGCCATTAGTATGGATGGAAACTGAATTTTAATGAGGGAAAAATTAACATAAAGAATGGCAAGGAGGACATTTTGTTAGAATATAAATTATTGAACAAAGTACGTATCGAGTGTTGTTAGTTCTTAACTTCAGTGGACTGTAAAATTGCTGATGAGAATTGGCTAATAATAGCAAATCAAGTTTCAGATTCCAACTATCAAAGTGCAGCAAACGATGCATTATTTAAAGATGAATTTGGACTATAACACAGAAGTGGATGCCTGATGTTGAGTGAGGACTTTGATTTAACATTTAAAATGCTACAACATACAATTTTCTGACTTTTTATGACGTATAAATACGTTTTTTGCTCTTCTTGGAGATTTACTGTCCTGCAGGTTTTAGATGCAACTCTGCTCCAACACACCTGAATAAAATGAATGACTCATTATCAGGCCTTCGCCAAAATTGATGTCATTATGTCCGATGGACTGAATCAATCTAAATTAAACATTACCGATCAAAAAGTTATAAGCATGATTTTATTGATCAGGTGCTCCATACTTAATTCTATTTTCATCTTTGCTGGAAATAAACATCAGCCATTATCTTTTAAAAAAAACTCTGGTAACACTTTATTTGACGGGTTGTGAATAAGACTGTCATGGCGCCGTCATAAACATGACATAACACCTGTCATGAACATGAGTAAGTCTTCATGAATATTTATGACTGTTGTCTGATGTTCATGACAGGTGTTATGTCATGTTTATAACGGTGTCATGACAGTCACAACCCATCAAATAAAGTGTGACCAAAACTCTCATCATCTCATCCTGCTTATCTCTGTGTTTACTTATGATTAAAATGTAACTTTTTTTTTTTATCACCACAGGTGCTATTGGAAAAAAAATTGGAAAGCATCCGACCTCATTTAAGTATTGCTGAATCCACAATTCACACCAGCCTAGATTACCATGTGGAGACCACAGAAAGGAGCAGGCAGCACATTCATGCAGTCCATCTAATTTATATCTCCATTCAGGATTTAAAACGTGTGTACGTGCAGGCGTGTGTGTGTGTGTGTGTGTGTGTGGGAGGCTGGTTATACACTTATCTCAGGCTTGTGCATACAAACAGGTTGTGCAGTAATCAGTAAAATTCCAGATTTAATATCCAACTTTAAGAGCTCTGCTTGTGCTGACGTGCAACTTTGTTAGTTAAATCTCTGAAAAGCAAAGGTCATGCTTTTTTTAAATGTAGCTCTCTCTTTTGAGGCTGAGTCTGAAAAGTTGCCAGTTTGTAATTTAGTAATCTGGTGCAGCTCAGCTGCTCTTGCCTTCTTTTCTGCCTTTGATTGTGTTTGCATTACTGTGCTGCATGTGCATAAATAAACATGTAATAATTTCAGCGCTGCATTTGTTATTTATGGGGAAATGTGTGTATGTGTTGCAGTTACTGTAGCTGCTGCAGCACCTCTTTTAATATTGGAAAGTATTTTTGTCGTAATGGCAGACTGACAGCTACAGCAACTTTGCCAAGGCCAGGTTACAAATCAGTGGCTGGAAGCTGACAGCAGAGATGAACCCAAGCTTAAAATACAGCTAGTGTACAATTAATCTGTCACCAACTTTATGCTTCTGCTTACTGAACGAGCAAAACGGCTGGGCATATAAGTACAGGGATGATTGTTTATGGGAGGAGGAGGAGGAAGGTTGCATTGTAGTCTTCATGACCAGATAGAGTATTTTTTTCACTTTTTCCAAACGGAAGCGCTTCATTCGAGCTACTCTGGGGTTTGACTTACGCCGTTATCCAGTGTTTGACCCCCTGTGTTGGTGTGAGTAAAAGGTAAACAAGTAGAGCTCAGTATGCTGTGAAAAGTTTCACTCTGTTGAGGCCTCACAGCATATTTTCTGTTTTGAGGGATTTGAGGAGTCTTGTGTGTCAGCATGCTGCCCATCCCCCGCTGATGTTTGAATATCTGCTTAGTTGAACTTTCCTGTTGACTCAGTTATATCTCCCCCAGGATACATTTTACACTTCAGCTCTTAAGTCCACAAACTAGTTCATTTGGCGCTTCGTTTATGGTGTGAACGGGATCTGACTGCGATCCAAATCAGCTACCAGGTGAACACTGCAATCTGGATCCAAACGCCTTCCTGTCGGCAGGTTTGTGTTGCATTGTGGGATGTGGTAAAGTAAGCTGACAACACTGGTGCATCTTTTTTCATATGAAAATTTGAAGCTCTCTAAATCATTCAATTTACTTCTCAAATACATTTGAACTAAAACTAAATCTAAAACTAAATCTAACCATTTGTTGGAGTGTTGTTGCTTTTGTTGTTTTCTTTGACCTGCTGTTAAATTAATTGCCCATTAGGACATGAATAAAGAGCTGAATCTGAATCTTAAAGAAGCACATTGGTGTCCAAATGTGGCTAAAATGCTGAGTCATTGCTTGAGCTAAATTTTGAATCAGAAGGACAAAATAAAATCAAATTTTTGCTAAGGTTGTACTGATAAATTAGCACAAATCTCCTTAATTTTGATTGAATCGACCACCACTTTCATGTGAACACAATTTGATCTCCTCTGCAAAAGGTCAGCACAGTTGTATGAAATATGTAATTCTTTAATACAGTCCAAGGTGAGTACAAAAAAGTCCTGTCCAAGCGGAGGGATCCAAAATGAGGCAGAGGCAAGTCCAAGAAATCAAGATGGAAAAGAAAATTGGAACAAAGGCTTTGATGCTTGATAGAAAGGACGAAGACAAACTGGCAAGGAAAAGCTGCAGACAGAGAGGTAAAAATAGACAAAGAAAGAAAGACAGAGACACAGGTGGATAGCATAAGGGTTTGGCAGAATCTGATTATCGGAGAGAATCTCTGGAAGTTCAGTTGTCTGAAATGAAACTGAAAATTTGCGCACAAAATAAAACCATAAGTTCAAAAAGAACAAAACCAAATATACAACTTTAAAACCCTCAGAGCTGGGCATAACAGAAACAAAATTTAATGCTCAGATCCGTCGCACAAATTTAGTTTACTGTCAGAGTTACGAACATAGAAACATTACCTTTATTTGAAGAGCATTAGATTTAAATACGTGACATTCTTGACAAACATTTATAGGATCTGGAATCTCGGGGGATGGAACGGCTTATCCTAAACCTAAACTGATCAAAGCTCTAAAGATTTATATTTTTGACCTTTAAGATCTGAAAATACCATTTTTGTTTTTGAAGGTTGACGTCAGTAACGTTAAGTGGACCATCTTGCTTTGTGAAACTGTACAATCACGGCACAGACTGTCTTTGCCAAATGTTTTTAAAAAACTGACCTTATTCAATGTCATTTAGGTTTTATAAGTTTTATAATATTCCCTTGCAGAAGTAAATGTATTGCTGCTGATTTAAAATTGTTATGGCATTTATGTGGGATATGTCCAGCTTTGCACAGCTAGAGTCAGCAGTTTTGTCATGTTCTTTACAAAATAGCTCAGTCAGATTAGATGATGCATGACTGACTACAGCAAATATTAACGATCTCATAGTTGGTTTTAGGTCTGCTTATTCTACCACAGCTTGATCAAACGATCACATTGTAGCTCTGGCTGTATTTAAGGGTTGTTGTGTTAGAAGTTGAACCTCCTAATGAGTCTGAAGTCTTTTGAAACCTACAACAGCTTTTGTTTTCTGTATTGTCTGGTATTTGGCTCCATTTGTCTGCCAATCAACACTGACCAGCCTTTGTGTGTTTGCAGAAGAAAAATAATCCCACAGCACAATGTAACCACCACCATGTTTCACTGTTGGCATAATGTGTTCAGAGTGATCTAGAGAGTTAATTAAGGCTATCCAAAAAGTTTCAATTTGGTCTGATTTCACCAGAAGACCTTCCTCTTCATGGCTTGTGCAAACTCTAGAGCTTTTACTTTTTAACTTGTAGAATGCAGAACTAAAAGCTGCCCTGTCGACACATTAGCTGTCCTCTCCTTGCCTGACCGTTCACTTTAGGTAAATGATCAGGTCTTAATGGGTCTTTGTAGGTTCACAGTTGTCATTATTGGTGATGATTAAAATTTTTAATGTTTTTTTAGACCCAAACTTTGCTGAAAAAATAAACTGTCTTCTGTAGTTTTTGACTTTCGCTAGGCCTGTCGCTATAAACAATAAATCAGTCGCATAAAATAAAACAAGCTCAATAAGTTCCATTTGTATGATTTATTGTTTTTCTCTTTTCTCTCTCTCTCCATCTCTTTCTACCAAAACTAGTACATTTGTCTCAATTAGCCTTTTTTTGAATGATAATTTTGTTTACAGAGACTTTATATTCTATTTTATTTGTTGTTTCTGTTGTTTTGTTTATTTAGTTTGAATATTTAAAATGCTTTTCAGTTTCAGTGTTAAATGTTTATCAGAATTTAAGGTTATTAATGTTTGAGCATGTGTTATTGCATTATTTTTGCCATTACCATTACATTATTAGAAAATGGTCTCAAAGCAGCAATATTGTCATTTATCGCAAAAACTTCTGGGACAATTTATCATCCTCCCTGTTTGTCAGCGTGTTGCTTTTTTTTATGACCACACTAAAACAATCTCTATTTCATGTTTAAAGGCACTTGTTTTCCCAGATATCGTCACTATAATTAAGGGTCAGAACCCCCTATTTGAAAAAGGTCATCTTATTTCTCTACCATTTGCTGCTGATCTAAATGCATAATGGACCATGTATCTTACAGCCACTCATGTCTAGACGTCTTCAGCACTCTTCAGAAAACAAAATCTTGGGTTAAACTTTTTATGATTTTTATATTTTTGCATGTTTTCAAACCCAGGTTATCTGTTTTTTCGTCGTCTTATCGTTTCAGCCATGTTTAAAGTGTGTTTGCAGAGGTTTTTAAAGCTGCCATTGTTGATTTGATTATTCCACTTGTTTATTGTTGTACAACTGCGTTATGTGGTGATGAAACAGAGTTTTATTGCATACAGACATGCCAGGTATGCTTCAGATGCAACATGGGCTGATGACTTTGATATGTTTACCGATTGTAGAGTTGGCATCATTCGTCTTTTTTTAAATCAGACTTAATTAATAGTGACCCATTTTCCTATATACTGTCACTCTTAGAAAGGCACAAAAATGCCTTTCTGTGATTTAAACAATCACATTGAAAAAAGAAAAACTATTTTGCTTAAAATTTACTGCATATCTTGTAAACCCTTATTACAAACACAATGACACTGCGACAGGGACTCTTTGAGTCATTCTTTCTAAATTGATTATTTCTTGGATAATCGATTTGCTTTTGACAAAATGTAATGTTTGTTGCTTGTTTCACAACTGGTGACTGTATGATGCTTTTGTGATGTAAAGCACTTTGACCTGCTTTGTTGCTGAAATGTGATATATGAATCGGCTTGACTTGGAATAGATAGGACATATAAATTAATCTTATTATCAACATTCAGCCCTGCAGTGACCCAAAAACCTTCACTTTCTTGTTCAAGATGCACCACACAGTCACAGCCAGACTAATCGCTTTGTTGAGCAGACTATAAAAGCTGTTTTGTACTTAGAAAATCAGAACCTTCTTTTTTATTTGGCTGTTTTCTGAAAATCCCACCAATGTTATATCTGAGTCTCACAGTGTCCTTTCCTTCAGAAGTGCAGAAATGGCCTTTTTCTAGTTTAAAGCCTGGCTCAGGTGGGCAGTACAGCTGCACTTGATGTGCTGAGGAAATAAAAAGGTTTCACTTAACAACTGCTGTGCATGACTTCATCCTTCAGATTATGCTCAATAGAGTGAAGCCTGAAAGCAGGGATTGCTGTCAAAGCAGAGGGTCGGTGCTGGTGTTGCCACTAAGGTGTCAGCATGGCACAGTGTAGAATCCGTGTTAACGTCACAAATACTGAAGTTACTTTGTAATCGGCTCAATGTCATGAAATTATACAGCACTGTTCAAACACCACAAGTCATCCCCCATTTAATATTAGCCTGAGTCTCCTGTGTGCTTTCTGGATGATCTTAGTAAACATTTCTTCAGGCTTTCTGAAGCTTCTCCATGCTTTCAAATTTCCCTGTTTTCCAATCATCCGCTTTCTGTCAAGTGATTATTGGATTTGCTCTTGTAGTCTGGATCAAGATTTAGAGTAAAATTTTGAGAGGTAAATAAAATCAAAAGGATGACAAACCCCCAGAAAGCCCAAAGAGGTATTAAGAAAATGTTTAGAAATTGTAAACAAGTATTAACACCATTTTAGAGTAATTCCATAAAGTCTGGTCTGTTGGAGGAAAAGTAAGTAAGAGTTGATTAAAACTTAGCATTGCTATTTTATGTCACTAAATAAATTATTAGCAGTGGTGGGAACACTTCCACTAATGTGCTAATAGAGGAGCAAATTTTGTTTAGTGCTTTAGCACTTTCCCTAACTTTGAAAATTCTTAGCACACTTAGCTTGCCCTAAATAAATTTTCTAAATAAATTCTAAACAGCTTTTTCACATCTGTTGAAGTTTTGGTTATAAACTGTATTTCACATTTATATTCATGCAAATATTTTTAAGTAGTTAAAGACTGTCTACGCAGCAGTTTCATTTCCTGTCTTGTTTAACTTTATATCAAACAAGTAACATACTGGAACAAAATAAAACACGTAGCATAGAGAACAAGATAAACCAAATATATAAGAGCAAGGTAGAACATGTAAATTATGTCATAATTAAATTGGGGCTTGAGGTTGGTAGTCTTTCAAGGCAGATGTAATTTGAATTTATGTTAGTGCTTTAGTTTATGCTAAATACTGTGTTGCTATATTAGCATTAGCGATAATGCTACCTAAAAAGTTCAACTAACTTTTTAGTTAGCTGATCACACCACTGATTATTAACTACACTTGCTCCAAATTGGGCAGAAAATAGTGGTTAGACATTTCAGTATGTGTGCATTATATCCAGGAGACATTCTGCTCTGACTGTACTGAAGGTATATATTAAAAATATTAAAATATCAGCCACCCAGAGAAAGCATACAGGAGTAGATCTTGGTGCAAGTGTGTGAGTAAACACTTGATGTGTACTGATATGCATGATTACAAGTATGTAGATATCTGGCGCTCTCAGCTGGGCAGCCGCAGGTCAGGGCTCTCTAACCTGATATGGATCTCAGATTTTCTAAAGGAGGCAATACCTGCCGCATTTTTACCAGCAATGAAGAGAGGAGCAGTAAACAGCTATTATTATGCACTGCCACAGTCTGGACCAGCATTACAGATGCTGCCTGTATTTTGTGGATCTGCTTGCCCATTAGTGTCACACTTTAAATGTGTGGTACTGGGGAAAAAATGCATATTTTTTAGCCGTTAAACAGGTTTTAATGAATCATCTGGGTAATGGTGCGGTAAGACACGAGGCAGGGAGGAACAATGAGAGAAACATGGCAGCTTGCAATGGCTTGTGTGTCCACTTTGTTATCACACTGCCCTTGCCTGTCGCTGGGAATAGGTTTCATTTCCTGGTATTATTCCCTTCCTTTGTTCACTTACATCAATATTATACAGGCTAGTCATAAGGATGATATATGTGCATTATATTTCCTGGGTTGTAGTAAAGAAATCTAGTCCAGCAAAATTACAATGCTAGAAAAGTATTTTGCTTTGTCAACATGTGCAGTTCCCCTGGTAAAGATGGATAATAAGCTCTGAAATGAGTCCATCTTTTTTTTGCTGCACCGTAATCTCACATTAAAAATTTGAGAAAATTGTTCATTAATTCTGGGGGGAATTGTTAAAAATAATTATGCTTTTTCCAAAATCACTGATACCAGAAGTTTTTGCACCACTGCTGTCAATACGTTGTAGACTCTCTTTTGCCAACAGGACACCATTTAGTTTTGTCCTATAACCTTTCACAGGGTTTGACCATTTTTCTTTTGGCAATCTCTCCAGACTGTCAGTTCAGTTCTCTCTTATGGTTTCTTCTCTTCAGCCCAGAGCTTTTCTGTGGGATTTATGTTTGAAGTCTGAGACGACGAGAAGAAGGTTGATTTTGTCTCTGATAAAGTATTTCTCTGTCGATTTGACCAGATTCTGGATCATAAGCTTTTGGACTACTTTGAGTTTAGTAGTTTATGATACCACACAGAAACTGACTCTGAATTAGATTATCGACGACACATGATGATGGGCGGAAGTGGCTTCTCCACATCATTCTTCAAACTAAAACAAAAACACCTGAAAGTTTGTGGCAGAAGAATGTGATCATAGTCGCATCTGGCAGTTGAAGTTCAGGTAGAGCTGAGAAAATTTCATATGTTTATAATTATAATGGCTTCTCATTTCATAATGATGACACTGTACAATTTTAACTTCTTTTTTAGTGTCATTGTTGGAAAGTTTCCTCTGACTGAGAGAAACTCACTAAACTCGACTCTCTGTCATAACGACACTCATCCTTTTTGATGAGCTCATACTCCTTCAGTCCCTGGTCTGAAGAGCAAATGTTAAAGGAACAATTTCCTCCTAACTGCTGTTTTTATTCTTAAACAAGTCTTAACTGAAGTGTGCCTTTATCTTCTCACTTGTTTTAGATTACAGAGTCTCTTACATCCACGTCCGGCATTGATGTTTTAAACATTTTATGTCTGTTAGGCAAATGTTGCTTTTTGAATATGTATAATTTTATTTGACCTAAATAGTTATTTAAATGGATGCTAGTCTCTGTTGTCTGTAAGACAAACCTACCTAAGTAGATTGGCATATTGATGTCTTTAATAGAGACTTGGTGAGCTAAAGATTACATTCTTGGCAGTTTGTGCTGTGTCAAAATAAACATTGAACCTCATTCAGCCTAGTGCAGACCAATGGCTGAAACAACTGGACGTATGTGTCACATCATATCTTTACCCCAGGGAAGCAGAAAGTCCTGAATCAGTAGTTAGATGTTCCAGGAAACTCCATCTTTAGGAACCATAATCGCTGAAATTTGCAAATACTTGAGACTCTCTCTAAAACATTTACAACTACCTATTTTAATAGGTCAAACACAAAAGATTTATATTCCTTAAAAGACACAGCAGGAATACCTTGGCACTAGACACAGAAAACCCTGCAAATTCTGAGCTGCAAATAAGCGGGGATCCACTTTGTATTTTTAATCTAAAGGGATTTTAATCAGATTTAATCAATCTGGTTTTCTTTGCACTTAAATTCAAGGCTGTGTTCTACATTTTTCAATGTTATATTCTTCTCCTGCAGTAAAAGTAATTTCTTTTAAGGCGTTTTAATCATCTTTACCAGTCAACCTGTGATACCACAACATCTAAGCATTTGCTCACCGGTTAGTCAAAAAAGGTTTTATCAAACACTCCAATATGTCCCAATATGTCTTGTGGGCTGTTAAGTTTTAGAAAAGATGTAGATGATGTGAAGGACTGTGATGTGGGAGGAGGTGGAGGAGTAGTTTACAACTTATCTGGGAAACTTTGAACCGAGGCTTTTAATTTAAAACAAGCCTTTCTTCCTCAGAATCTACAGTGTAAGTATCCTTGAGCGAGATGATGGTTCCAGCGTTTTCTCAGTAGCCATGAGTAAAACATTGGTAAGCCTGTAAGTGCTGAGGAAGCCAAGCAGTAGAGAAGAAAGAAAATCCGATGAATGAAGATGATGAAAAGGTTTTATCATTTGTATTGGGAGTGTCGTCATTGATGGAAGGATGTCATCATCTTCAGAGCACATATTTCTGCCCCGAGGAAGACTTCCTATTGAAATTTACTCAAAATTGATCCTACATCTATCATATCTTTTGAAGTGATGAAATAAAAAAAAACATTCCATTGTTATGAACATTTTCTGCAATATGGTCAAAAAGGGTCTTTTAAATTTTCCACAAGAATATGGCAAGCTCTGATAAACATAGTGTGTATTTCACTTCTGCTGATTTGAGTATTTAAGTAGTGACTTTTGCTTCTGTGAAGTAAATACTCTTGTGGCACTTTACACTGAGAAGATTTTGTCAGTACATAATCACCTCTGTGGCTCTGTGCAACGCGGTGAGAAAAATTCAAATATTACCTCAATCAATGTCTCCTCTCAGTTGCTCAGGCAGCTTTTCCAAAAGCTCTAGCACATTATTTAACATTTAGCAAATCTGACATCTCCAGACTGAGTTAGCTATTACCTTGACTGTCATTACTTATCAAATAGCAGTTATTAATCTATATTGCCTTACAGATGTTAACATCTAGTCTCATGCAGCCCTCTGCAGAACAGTCACAGATTAACCATTTACAGGAGTCAAGTCTTGACTTGTCTTCCTTTGGCTTCTATTTTCATAGAAGATTCAAGTTGTTGTAATTCTTAGAGATTGAATGGGTGTATTTTCTGTCCTTACCTGAGCATTGTTTATTTTCTACCTCTAATTTTGATATAGAATAAAACAATATTATAAAAACTAAGAAGAAACAAACAGTATGTTCTGACAGATTCTAGTCAGAGCAAAGTTGATCAAAGTGCTGCACAAGTGAATATATCAATAAAATTACTTTCACAGACATATTTTATTGTTTATTAGATGGAAAGCAAAATAAATCTGATACTTGGACTTAAGAGACAGTCTGTTTTAGATTGCGGTCGTGTTCAAAGCGCCACAGTTTGGTGTTATTCAAAAATGCTAACAAAGTAGTTTCTCATATAAGTTAAAAACAACATCTGTTCTGGTGTTAAGGATATTCTTACCTGCATGATAGATGGAGACAAAAGTCGGAAGTGTCAGAATGCATTAAGATGCAGCATTATTTCTGTTCTTCCAAACTTACCTGGTCTTAAGTCACAGGAGGCGTTAAAGTAAAAACAGGATCAGGAGTTTTAATGGTTGAGGTAAAAGTGTTTAAGATTAAAGCAAGGCAAGATACATTGATATCCCCATTAGCATCAGCAGCATGCTGCATCTGCTATTTTTGGTCAGCTGACACAAAAAGACATTTTTATGGAAGTGAAAGCAAGACCTGGCAGGAAGGCAGAGCAGAGCGGAGCATTTGCTGTTGATTGTAAGACTCAGGCCCTGAATTTTTATTGTTAAGTTCATCCTGAGAATACATGCAGTTTTTATTGGCTCCCCTGATACATACATCTAGAAAAACCTTAAAATAAACTGGACATATTAGGACTTTCTGGCCCCAAAAATCCACTTTTTCTTGCCCTTCTCCAACCTGTTTTACCTTTTATGAGTTGGAAAGAAAAATTTGGGTTCCTGCCCAGTCTTTTTTGTCACATTTCCAGTTGTTTATGTCTTTAAGTTCTTGTTCTCACTCTTGATATGGCCAAGTAAAATAAACTTGGCAGCCATTTTATGAAGATCAACACATATTTGTCTTATTTGAGTATCAGATTTTACTCCCATTTTTAAAGGTGGCTGAAACAAATTTGTTCTCTATTACTTCATATTTATACTCGTAGAACACCGAGTTCAAGGTTCCTGTGAACTGATCAGCTTAGAAAAGTAAATACATGAAAATGTGCTTTTTAAAAGACGTTTAATAGGTACCAATAATTCTGGCAACAGTGGATAAAAAGATTGCTTCCTAATGTGGGATTATTCTGGTATTAAATAATGTAAATTTTGCCAATAATAAATCTCCACAATATTGAGAGGAACTACTGAAGCCTTGCTTCACTCAGACAGCAGATAGCCAAATCCTATACTTAATGGAAGATATTGATGATAATTCTGTGTATTGTTGCCATTCACATTAGTTGAACATTTTTTAATTGTCAGGTTCCGTGTTTTCTGTGTGTTTATTTCGAGTTTCTGTGTCTCTGTGCTCTCCGTGTTGTCCTGTCCTCCCCTTGATTGTTTCCCAGGTGTGTCTCGTCCCGTG